>CABPRJ010000020.1:545823-675236 GCA_902439185.1 Cinara cedri
CACATCTAGGAGATGAAAATGAAAATGTCGCCAAAAAGTTAAAGGCAAGAACACGACTACGAAATTTTTACAGGGGTATTTTTTGGTACCTATAATTTCTGGACATTCTATCACTATTCGTATATTACATAAGACAATATTAAAAATTTGAATTTTCTTTAATCTTATTAATTAAAATTAAAATAAAAAAACTCCATTAGTGAAAACATATCTATATATAATAAACGTGGTTGTCAAAGCTCCTTATATATCATGTGTACATGCTTTTACGTATTCACGTGAAACTAACATTTGATTCTATGAAACCGTGTTACTTAAAAAGTCATTGTACGCGTATATTCAGGTATTTCACGCTATTTTTCACATATTCACGCAAACACGGATAATGCATTCACGTGTATAATTAAGTATATGTAAGTACACATTTTCAATCCCGTGTACACAGACTCCGTTTTCACGTATTTAATAATTCACGGGTTCAACAATCGAGACCTCTAGTTGTTGTTATTTTTAATTTTAAATTTTCGGTGTAAATCTTCTTGAATACACCGCTGTTGAAACTCCGAATACACATTTCAATATACCTATGTATTATTGTCCGTTAGAAAGACGGAAAATGTTACTGTGTGCGATCTCTTAATAGCTATACGACTGTTATATTGCGGTATCGAGGCTAGTGTACACATATTTAATTTTTCGTGTTTCTATATACGTAATAATATATAAGAGCGGTGTATTATGCACGGGAAACGGCGTTTTAAAAATGTTGTAAATTAGTGATAATTTGTGCACGCTCATGACGTTTGTATTATATATCTGCTGTAGTATTCGGTCGCGGTGTAACGTGCTTAACGATACGGACACATTTTCAACGCGACTTAACATCACGACGATAAAAATCGTTCCGAAGTCAGTATAATGCTCGTATATATTTTTTTTTTACATAAAAACAACATTAAATTTATTATATTACATACATAAGAACGCAAGACGGTATATAATATTATATAGATACACCCCCTATTATAAAAACTGATCGAAAGTTCAGCTATAATGCCCCTTGTTAATAAAAACACCGCCCGTGAGCAACAGAGCTCCGTCACTATAAAGTCGACTTACCTCCCCTCCTCCCACCACCGTTTATTTTAGATTTTGAGCAGAGCGAGGAATGTATTGAGAAAATATGATTTGGGTGGTACTTTGGAGAGGTTATTTTCTGATTTCCCAGCTATTTTCATAATAAAATGGAAAAACCGTGATAAAACGTAGTGAGAACGGGGAAATATGTACAATATTAAACAAATATTATTAAGCAAAATATGTAATGCATAAATAATTATTTTACCATAATTCGACATGCATATACTATTAAAAAAGTAACACTATTAATCGAACTCCTCTCAGAATCGTTTATGATTAGCAATCGTTAATCGTTGCGTACAGATAAACATTAAATATTCCCTCTATATTTCCGCTTCTTACCTACGATAGTGATCCACCTATGTGTGAAGTATGCCAATCGTTTTTATTATGATAACATTGTTATTACAATATTGTTCACCATGAAATAATAAATAAACGAATACTATAGTAGTACAATAATCAATGTACGCTACAATATTACTTTAAAAAAAAAAAATAAATAATAAATCAAATTCGTGAAATAAGATCATACAAATTAGAGCAAGGATAAAGGTTGGAAGTCGAAATCCTTGATACTTGACACCTTGCATGTATAAAACATTTCATCCCCCGGCTTCGTTTTGGATTCTGTAAAAGTGTCGAGATATCCGGCGTTACAGTATTATAGTCTCCCACAAGCTTTGTTACCGAATTAAAAACTAATGCGTGGTTCGGCCGTGAATATGATTTTACAATGTACACCAAATGGCCGTACGTAGGTATACAAATACCCAAACACAAAACGGATTACGCATTATATTTCGATATTATTTATATTCATCGGACTGGGTGCTGATGTGATGAGCGTTTACGAAAACGTAAAAAAAAATAATTCCAATTTGATTGTTCCGTGTAAAACGAATATCATCGTGCCCGGCCGGGTTACGATGGGCAGGCGATGTTCAATTCGATTTTCGTGAAACGCGGCCAAAATAAATCGCGATGTTACATACGTGTATGAAATTGAGTCGGATCCTTGACACGGAAAAAAAAAAGGTGACGATTTTAAATCAACTGATTTACCGATGACATTGGATGTCATCGCGCGTACATATTGGTGTATCGTATTTAAAAAATCGTGAGTATAATGCGCGATAGAAAAACAAATTGACAATACACGGGCACGCATTTACTTATGGCGTAACATAATAATCAGTATCGATGCGGTACACAAAGACGATTTTATTTCCAATACATCAGTACAAAACATCATGAGATCAATTTGGAACTGCAAACTGTTTTAATTTCAATCTGTACAGAGATGTACATTCGAAATACATTTAAGAACAAACGTAAATACTCGGCATGTACCTATTTATATAGGTACTTCTCGATTTCCTTTTTTAATTTTAATTTTTAGTTAATTCAAGTAGGTTCGCGAGATTCATTTTGAAATGTTCAACGTAAAGTTTAATATTCAACATATTTAAGTACCTATTATTATTACTTTGTACCACCTACTTAATTTTATACTGAAAAATGAAAATAAATATACCTTGTATACCAATTCTGAAATAATTTCAGACCATGAATGAATTAAACATAATTCGTTTAATGTAAATAAAGATAGTCGGTTCAACCCTAAAAATAAGACGAAAAATAACGGTAGTTTAAACCAGTATTTTTTTTGATTAATGTTTGTTCAAGGGTGAGACAACACCCAGTATATTATTATGACGCAATATTTTATGATATGGTCCGAAAAAATTAAAAATAATAAAACAATGCTGCTCTAAAATATAATGGCCAAAAAATTAGGCCGCTGTTTTTTTTTTCTTTTTAACAACGGAATAACGAACAATAATTATTCGTTATTTTTACGAGTTGTTTACGTCTTTTATAATATTATTATCAGATTGTGGTCGGCGTGGGTGTGATACGAGTACCGAAGTATCGTTTTATACAGTTATACTTAATTTATAAATAAACAATAATTAATAGCGACAGTAGTGCGGCACTCTATTATGCTTTTTAAACATCTGGCGCACGCTTATTTTTTCGAAACGTTACTCTTGTTTACAAATACACACTTATATCGGGACGGATGACGGGTAATTAATTCGAAAATCGCGCGTACTTACTACACGGTGGCTGTATTGCCGTCGCTATAATGTTTTATTTAGGTTTTTTTTTTTTTTACAAGTACGCTTAATAAAAACGAGTATAACTGATTGTAAAAGAAACAAAATAACAAAAACATACGCAGCCATAATATAATTTTGTACGAATATGCGATCCGTACGCGTCATCGTGCGACCAATAATAATGATCGAGCGATAGAACCGATTGGTATCAATACTTATAGTAGTCGCGTTTTTTTTAAGTGTTTAAAGTGCACGTTTCACGAAACCCGCGATTTTCGTTCGTAATATACGCATGGAGCGATACGTACGCGACATTTCCGGCGACGGTGCGAAGGAGGTAAAATCGAATCGCACGATTCACATAGAAACGGGTTGTTGAGCAGTGGGTGTCCGGGTGTTCAGAAATACAACTAAAATGATTATGTTTTTGAAAATAAAAAAGTCGTTAAAAAAAGTGTACACTGCGGAAATTTGATAAATTTCAATAAATTTGTGGTGCGATGGGGGGTAATTTTGGGTCGGAGTGGGTGGACAATTTATCTGGCGAGGTAAAAATACTTCTGGTCGCCGCCGCATACGCTTACGTGGTTTGTATATTGGCAGTGGCCGTTCCACATCTCACGCGAAACTATAGGTTTTCTCGGATACGAAACGTCTGTCCCCTGATTGATCGTAACATCGATAATGATGGTAGTGAATATAGTTAATACATGTATTATCTATGGTAGTAAAAAAATCGAAACGTAGATACATTTATGTATCACAGATATATTTGCACACTTTATTATCTATATCTATAGCTCTATTATCTATCCGTGGTAGATTATGTTGAGTTAGGTATTGATGGTTTTGCAATGGCTGTATAATAACTTTATTACTAATAGGTAACTTACTATTTAAAAAAAAAAAAACTAAACTTTGAAATTTATGAATTATTAAACATAAAAAAGCTAAACCAAAATAACGAATATCATCTTAAATTATGATGTGATTTTTTTTTTTAAGTAAGTATTGTCTTATTTATTTTTTTTTTGTGGATGTATTACCATGTGTTAATTGTTTAATAACTATGTAATAAAATAATAAACCTCAGTACAATACTGCAGTCGATAATATCTATACCTATAGCGCTTATTAATATCGCGAATTAGTCAATATTATCAATATTACTATCAATCAGAAGTCACACAGACGTGAAGACCTATTATAGTTTTACATCGGGCGTGGAAATAGCCACTTCGTTTTATAATACTATGTTATTCAAAAGATAATAATAATCCCGATATTGTTGGCCTTTAGGTGTTCGGGGCAGCAAAAACCAGGGGCGTATATTCAGTACAATACGCGTTAGAGGACCTTTCGCTGCGGCGGTGGCAGCGGTTGCGATCACAGCCCCACTAAAGTGCAACACTATAATACCTAGCCGTATATATATATATATGTATATGTATATACAATAATAATTTACACTCTATACATTTTGTATATTATCCGATTGTACAATTTATAATGCAGTGCGGTGCGTAAATGTGTGTATGTGTGTGCGTGTGTCGGCCGCCTTATCGGCGGCCGACCATCTTTCCGGCTCCGTAAACACTAAACACCGGTTTTAGTGAAAACCCGTCCGGTGTACGCTGCACCGCGTTTGGATATCTGGTCGTTTAATCGCGTCGTCGTCGTCGTCGTAGTCGTCGTCGTGGTCGTATTGTATAGTACTGTCTGCAGTGACGGTGTGTGTGTGTGTGTGTGTGTGTAATGCGTGTTTTGCCACCGCCGCAACACTACCGTGCGACAGCTTTTTCGTTTTTTTTTTTATTTCCGAGGGGGGAAAAAACCGAACACATTTTATTTCGGTACACGATATTACGCGCGGACGAGGGATCGAAATCGTTGTCCCGCCGACGCCGCTGTCGGTGGCGGGCGCCCCGAGAGCGAATGGAAACGGACCGAGCGTATTATTATCACGGACGAAAGAACTTGATTGGGGTTTTCGAACGACGGCGGCGCGCGCGTGTGTGTGAAAATTGGATTTTCGACCGGCACGATGACGCCGTCATATATAATAACTGACGAACATTACGATAACAACTTGTGCGGCGCTCGTATAGGGTCTCGAACACCCGAGAGGGGTTTTTTTTTACGAGTGTCACCTTATTTTAAGGATCATAGACTCTTGAAAACAGTACAATACGCGATATCAATATATATATATATATATATATTGTGCAACGAGCCCGAATTTTGAAAATGTCCCGGTTTTCGTTATCGCTATATAAGTACAGGTACGTCGTTCACCGCCGAGCCGCACCAGTGGTTTTTCAATGAGTCGACGAGGCTAAATTGATAAAACTCGATTAAAAACAAAAGGTATTACAAATACATAATAGTGCGGTACAATAATTCTTTCCGTTTAATTTAACCCTAGTGTAGTGCAATGATTATTGTTCTATTAGTAAGAAATAATATTATATTTTGTTTTACCTTGACACGGACGATGGGAGGGGGGATGCTAAAACCCTCTTAGCCCTCGATCCGGATACGCTAATGTGTACAGATTTATTAAACTATTATAATAAATTTATGTATAGATTACCGTTGCAAATGTGCATTTTCCGAGGTACGCAAAATGTGTGGAAACGCACGTTAGCTCAAGCCCAAGTTGCTCCACAAAACATTTTTCAAAAAATAAATACACTGACGGTTTTTGCATTATTTTTTTTTTTAACAAGTTGCAGTAAAGAAACATGCAGGTAAATTAAATTTTGTATCATACATGACGTACGGTTATTGAAATATTTAAACGGCCAGTGCTTGGTACAAATCTTTACTTTGAAAACCTATTTTTTTTTCTTTACAAATACCCAGAGGCTTTATTTATTAAACGACTTGAAGGTCTTTATAAATATGTTTTTAACAAGATGTATCTTACATACTAGATGCTAATATTTACTTTACACGTTGATGAAGTTACACTTCCAATGAAGTGGGTCCTATCCTTTGTTTAAATTCTTAAACTAAGTCGTATGGTTTCAGACGTTTAAGGCGTCTAATGTCTTTGGAGTTCTCTAATAATTGGACGGCCAGTGGAATGACATGGTGATCGATCGTGTCTCGTGTTTGTGATCAAACTTTTAGATTTCATCAGCTATTGTAGACAGCATTATATCGCGGTGAATAGTATTGTTCCTTTCAAATCGGTAGGCTGCAGTAATAGCTCGAAAAGCGATTTTTTGATAGCGTTGTATTATTTCAACTTATTATTATTTCAGACTTACTGGCACTACCCTACTGTTAAATGCCATAGGTCCAAATTGGTTTTATGATAGCTAAATATAGTAGACGTTTGTTTTCTATGGTTAACTCGGAGTGGGATCCAACTAACCAATAGATCTTTTGCATTTTTTCTTTAATCTGTATTTGTTTCTGACGGACATAGTGTTTCCAATCATTTCGTGGGATTAATGTTTGATTTATAATTTTGATTTCTTCTGCTTTACGTAACGTTTAGTTGACGTATATTGTCACTATTTATCTTAATTTTTTCAACGTCTCGTCTAGGGAAGGACATTGCCAATTGATTCTTGTAATTTATCAGTTGCAGTTAGCTGATTTTTACTTGTCGATAAAATTGCCGTATCATCGGCAAACATAGCAATCGTTGTGTTGTCGTCGTTTGGTACATCAGCTGTGTAGAGTAAGTACAAGTCCTAAGATACTACCTTGTGGTACTCCAGCTGATGTATCTTTCCATTCGGTTACCGCTTCTTCATGTATGACTCGGAATTGATGGTCAGTTAAATATGATTCAAAAAGTGCACACCAGGTATGTGGCAGTTGATCACGCAATTTGATGAGGACTTTGTCAAAAGCCTGAGCTACATCAAGGAACACTTTATCGCAGTAATATTTTTCTTCAAGAGCTTTACCTATAACGTTAGTGACGCGATGAACTTGATAGATTGTCGAATGTTTGTTGCGGAATCCAAATTGATGGTCTGGTATAAGATGTTTTTCTTCTATAATTGGTTTTAGACGTTTAAGTAAAAGTTTTTCTAAGAGCTTAGACAAACTTGAAAGGAGTGATATCGATCGGTATGATGTAATAACTTCTTGTGGTTTTCCCGGTTTGAGTAACATAATCTCATGTGCCCGTTTCCATTGTTCTGGAATGTATTCCAAGCGCAAAATAGCATAATGTGCGTAAGATGAATGATAGCCTTCTTTGGAAACTCTTTAAGTATTTTTGGGGTTTAAGGTTGTCATCCATTACTTTAGCAAATTTTAATGGATTGAAACCTATTTTTAAATACACATTTTAATCTTTTAACTAAACTTTAATTACGTTGTTAATGTTTAAACAATCAGTATTATACGTACAGTAACTGTGCGCTCATCCTTAGATGCACTGAAATATCGATAATATTAAATTGATACAAATATATTGTATAAATTGACGATAATTTATTGTACGTCAATTGCATTCATCTAAAATGATAAAATTTGTTCACAACGACTATTACAACATTCTTGAAGTGCATTTAAAATTTAAAAAACTGGGTGTGCTATGATATAACGTTGCGTTATAGTAATGCAGTCACGCATATTACAAAGAGTTCAATTATAAACGTGCGGGACGTGGGTACATCTACAGTTTTTTAATTAAAATGATGTCATATCTGTATATATATATATATACGTAACATAGGTAGTAAAATTATACGTTAATTATTAGAAGGTAAATGGTGACGTTTCGACCGGTATCGGAGTTTATAGTTACGAATAACAATATTTAAAGAATCAAAGCTGTTTAAAAAAAAAATACCAAAACTAACATGGCTGAAACTTTTTCGTTATTGTGTTTAAATTCTAATTTCAACGCCAAAATGTACGTTTTAAATATAAACGAAAAAACAAATGTTACAAACAGACAGACAGATCTAGCCTTTTGTATATGAAGTATGATTATAAAAGATAAAATCGAGCATAAAAGGTGATTATAGTATAAGGACCGACATAAAAACAATCGATAAAAATAATATTCAAGTATTTTAAATTTATCGGGTTATTTAGCTTTTTTTTCCTTTTTGGTTTCGCTTTTAAAATATAACTTGTTACAGTTACACGAATCCTGTGGTAACGTATAATTTACTATAATATTATACAGGGTGTCCCACGAACATATATTAAAATATGGGTATTGTTCTATAGAGCGAAAAACGAATTAAACGCTGTAGGCATATATTACGTACCTGGTATAAGATTTCCCAGCATTTTTTTTTTATTTTTTATTTATATTGTACTCACACCATTATACCTTATTTACAGTTGCCGATAATATCCCGAGGTACCTACTTTGTATATTATTATTACAGATGCGCATCAGTGCCGAAAACCCATTGTTTACACTGGCGGGAGGGAAATCGTCGTTGTTATAATCAATTACACTTACTCGTATGTTTTTAATTTTCGCTCTTTGGAATTTGTTATTGGGAGAGGAGAAACAAAACGATTTTAATTAAATTGAACATCGTCGATTGCAGTGGTGTGCAGTATATAGTGCGATAAAAATTATAAAATTTTGCGCGCGTAATTGTATTATATTATAACATGTACGTCGTGTATAATAGTAAGTGCGTATGATATTGTGATCAAGTATAGCAGCGTTACAAATAATAAAGGTGTTAACGCGTATTATATTGTGACAAACCGCTGCAGGGACGTTCGGAGAGTCGCGTATACGCGAATAATAAAAGAAAAACGAAATTAATTTCGATATTTATTTTTTTGCGCCAACACATTTACAAATTATTAAGTAATACAACAAAGATGATAATACGGGTATTCGGGTTTTTTCCCCTGGATTTTATTGTTTGTTCTTAATGTTTTTATCGAGATTAATAAACAAATGACTACACGTAAAAATAATCTATACTCATAATAATAATAATAATAACGTATTATATATTATGCGACTCCCGGGTTTTGTCCTTGGTTCGATATTAATTGTTGTCTAGTAGGCACCTATAATATCCATCATCTCTACACGGTCAACACTTATAGAATCACGTATATAAATGTTATTGACGTTGTAGAATACGTTACATTATACGCGTATACGTATACATTGGGCGTACGTGAGTAGACATTTTATTCCGTCTATTATATTGTTATAAATCAAACCGAGACCCTGCACGTGGTTTTCGGCGATGAAAGACCTTTACGGGTTTTTTAAAACGTTATTGCGGTGTTTACAGTCGATATTTCAGTATATATTGTTACGCGGGCGAGTATATATATATATATATATATATGTTTTTTTTTTGATTCTGAGCGTCTGTACATAGGGAAGAAGCCAAGCGTTTTGCCCAGATACGATGTGTTTTTGTCAATTTTTTTTGGTTTGTTCTCTAAAAAAATGTGAATTGTTCATCGAACAGCACATCGAGTGTTATTTGAAGACCGTTGATTCACGATTTCCAATAGCTTTTCATTAAACATTAATAAAAGAAACAAAAAAAAAAAACAATAATACTAACAACAATAAAAAAGAAATTTCGAACCTATATAATAAGTGGACAAAAGTTAACGGACTGAATTCGTCCCAGAAACAGCCGGATTTATGAAAAATAATTTCTGTACTATGGCCTTGGATATTTTTTTTTTTATCTGTGAGTTTCTAACTCGTGACTCGAGTTGTACAGTTATGCTTATACGTCCGGAAATAACACTCGACATAACCATTTATTTTATATTCATCCGGCTTCCTAAAACTGCATGTTAAATCATCCAATCAATATTTGAACGTCTCATGACAACAATCTTAATGATCTTGATAATGTTTAACATGATATTTAATTGATAATGATAACTGTTTCAGTAAATATTATATCCCAATCATTTGTATTAACTTATATTTTATTGTGTATTGTCTATATATTTATACATTAGATAATAATTATTAATTATTGTACTCGTATATATTATTCTATAATTATTCTTGTATATTGTTATCCATTGATTAAGCTCATTAACGTTAAAATTGTTACTTTATTCATAATTGTCAGCATTGTAAAGTATATGCTTGAAACTTGACAGTTTGTCCGTAAATAAATAAAAATAAAATACTTAATAAGCAAAACTACATTAAGTATACAACACGTTTGCATAAGTACATTGCAGTATTTACTCTCAGGGTTACGTAAAAAAACTGCTTTAATTTTTAGAAAAAAAAAAACAAACCTTTGAACAACGATAATATGATAATAGAATGAATAGGTATTTAGGTATACTATTGGGCCTATTATATAATTACAGTATATATTTTAATTATGACGTGATAATACGCTATATAGGAAAGAGATATAATATATCTATGCGCGTGCGCCTATAGCTGTACGTTTAAAAGAGTCGGTATATTATTACTGAAATTGTTTTAATTCGTATTTATAGAACATTTAGGACGTTATTCCGTGTGCCCCAGCAATTATATTCCTGCGGTACCTTATTGTAGCGTTAAAACTCACGCGATAATATGTATACATTGCAATCGTAGTAATATATTATAATAGTTTAGACGTACTTGTTACTAGTTACACACACACACACACGATATTAAATAGTTGTTAAAATATACAGGTAAACAATAATAATATTTTGAAGTTTCAAGCGAAATACGTATAATAAATAAGAAATCACGACGATAATAATAAAATACTGGGAACGGGTGCGCCACTGTTGTAAGTAGGAAGTCCGGAAGGTAGGATACGCAAAGTTATTCAATGTATACCTGTAACCGACGATAAATCATTAAAAATGAAAAAAGGATTCGGAGTGGAATTCGGTTGATAGTGTTGCTTTGTCAACAATACATAATAAGTCATATTTTGATAAAATAATTATATGTACATTAAACAAACATTGATATTTCGTCAAAATTTGAATTTAAACTCATATAAAAAAAAAAAACAATAAATTAAACTAAATTTTTTGTTAAACCGTTATTTATAGTTTATAATATACCTCTTATCATTGGTTTTAAACATTTCAGTTAAGTCTAACAATTTATCTACAAAATACTTACCGAATAAAAATTAAGTAAAAAAAACTAGCAAACTTAAAATATCTATAAATAGTTCAAAATTGCTCAAATATTTTGAACGTTTTACCACGTTTAGAAAAAGTAAATTTAAGTTTCTGTTGATATTTTAAGTCTCTATGAATACTTTGAATTAAATTACATTAAAAATAAAATAATTTTTTTCATACATTTTCCAGTTCTTTTACGTATTTTTCGGTTTTGCTCAATTATTGAAAAAAACTGTGTTACACTTAAAAATTGGAGCAAAATCTCTGGTAAAAAAATTGTCCACAGAAAAAAAAGTAAATATTTTTGTAAGAATATAAGCTTTTTCGCTCCTTTCAGAAAATAAAACACGATAAAAGCAACCGTTGGTAAATTATAGTATACGTTGTCATATTGGTAAGCATACGGGTACCGTCGTGTTACTCGCTTAACTCCTTCGACCGCGTTTATTTGTATTTCTTAAAAAAAAAAAACGAGCTGATACTGGGGATGGAAACAGCCACTTTTGTAGGTGAGAATCTGAGAAGGTAGGATACATAAAGTTATTTCGTTTATGTTTGTTAGCAACGATAAACCATTGCTTGACGAAACACGATTCCGACCGCAGTTCGGTAATACATAATTTGAAGTGCCGTAATTTATTTTTGCGATTTTCGTTTAAATTAAAAGTCGTCCGATGATTTTGGGAATTTCACCACGTCTAAGTAAATCCAATATAAGTATTATTACCAAATTTCAAGTCTCCACGTGTATTTATAACCGAATTACAGCAAACAAACTGCCAAAAATTAAAATTCCTTAAAAGTTCAAAAGTTTTGATGATGATACTGTAAAAAAGTAAATCAAAAAGGCAAAAACAAAGGTCTATTGTTATTTTTCCGTTAAATAATTTTTTATGGTGGAAAACGTCATCCGTGTTTTTACAAAATAATGAAACCTCGAAATTTGTACGTTTTCCTACGTTTTTTATCCACTCAAGCGCTTTTATCTAAAAAATGACGTCGAAAATCAAACGACTCGAGCTTTCGGTAAAGTCGCTACACGTAAAAACCGGAACGATTTTACCGGGAAAAAAACGTGTCCGCCGACCAGAAGAAGAAAACAATAAATAAACATCTTAGCAAAACCAATAGCTCCCTCGTTACGCTCAATAAAAACGATGCATGGTACGTCTGATATTATTTGAAAATAAAACGCGAGCGTACGTTACGATCGGTGTACACAATACCGCGTCGGACGCGCGGGGATGTCGAAATAGCTGACGCGGGTCGGACGTACGCGCACCGGCGTAATAATAATACGGACGTTTTACGGCGTAATTTCGAAAAAAAAAAAAAATCATAATAATAAAAAAAAACGAAAAAAAAAAAATAATAAATGTTTCTCAACGCGATGCACGCAGATTACAATATAGAGTATATTCTCTACCCGTGTAATACACAGTCGTTACGTATACTGCAACAATAATATTATATTGTTTTATATGATTATCGTTTATAATTATTGTTCTCGTCGCGGCGGCGGAACATCACGTCGAATAATTACCGTCCGTTAATTCGCGCGCGCAGTTTATAATGTTATTATGTTATTTTATACGTTTACACACGCACGCGCGGCACCGCCGCCGCCATCATAACCCGCGCACATGGCTCTTTGTTTAACCCACATTCGAAATATTACTATTATTATTATTTTTTTTTTAATACCCGAGCGTTATATTATGTACATGCGCGGTTTAATGAGAAGACTTCACGTCATACGATACGATATTAATACGTAATTAATTAGACGGACGTCGTGCGTGCGCGAGCGCGCGCGCGCGTGTGCGTGTAAGCGCGTTTTTCGGATGCCTCGGTACGCGTATACGTATTACGATTTCGACTTGCCGATACGAGTGTTATAGCGTAATAATACGATTATTCTCGAGTTGCGAAACTAGGAAACGGCACGCATATGAAAAAAACAAAAAAAAAAAAAAAATGAAGAACGGATTGTTATTATTATTTATATAACGAAAATACACAGACAATCCGTCGCGAGTCCGTTGTCGTCCGGCGCACAAACACGCGCGCGTATAACATAATAATCGCGTATCTGTTTACGCCGGTATTACAAGTACGACGAGGATGTCTCCGAATTGGTACCCGTTCAAATTCGTGATGTGTCCACTACCGCAGGTCGAGTTGGTTCCCACCGTTCGCGGCGAGATAGTCAGATACGCGCATTTCCCTTGCCATTCCTAATGCGGTTACAGGCTTATCGGGGCTATCGACTTAGAAGTAAATTAGGTACGATTAAAAATATTCGTGCCGGCTATCTCTTTTAAATGATAACAATAGCAGTTCGAACTAAAAATTTTAAATTATTTTAAACGTTTAAATGGAATCCAACGAGTTATAATAACAATAATAAAAAAAAATCAAGGTGATAATTTGAAGCAAATTTTCCTCAGATATTGTAATCGTATAAGTGTCCCGTCATCGTATTCCGTAGTATGACAAAAGTTAAATAAAAGTTTAAAAAAATACTATAAATTATACCTGCATTTTTTGTGTTTTTTGTATATATTACGTGAGTCAATTCGGCTCACGTTCGTGAAGTAACTTATTCAAACGAGAACCAATCCGGTATAGGGGTTTGAACTTGGAAACTGGTTACATCTTAGTTCCGTCCCAACAACTTTTTTTTATACTAATTCCGTTCCGGGTGAAAAAAAAAGTATTTACCAATTCTGTCTCGGTTAAAAAAAGTATATACACCAATTCCGTCTTAACAAAAAAAAGGTTAACTAAACTATTACAATATTACTATAGAAGTACAATGAAATCCAGACACGGAAATTTTTTAAATTCAATTATTTAGTGCGATAACCGAAAGCAATATTAACTTTATTTCTAAATAATATAAAATTGTTATCTTCGTCGTAAATTGTTTACTACATTAATACAGTGTAGAAAATGCAAAAAGGGACGGTACTTGTGTAACTAAATAAATTACATGAGACGGAATTAGTACATCCATTTTTAATATCCGGGACAGAACTAGTATATATCCTTAATTTCAAATTTTAAATTTGGAACGGAACTCGGATGCAGCACGGAAACCAATTCGGATACATCCTAAAATAAAACAGAAGACGCTTTTTCGAGACCAGAGTTCGGGTCTACACAAGCACAGCGCTCCCAGATTTCGAGGGCTCTTTTTTATGAAAAAAATAATTATAATAATAATATACTTAAAGGATATATTTTGGTGGATTGAAGTATTTGTAGAAGATATTCAAAATATATGTTGAAAATTACGAAATGACAAGACATTTTGATGAACATAGATAAACGTTTGAAAAGAAGGGGTATGGTATGTTTATAAAGTTATAACTAATTAGGTAGGCGATGGTAATGACTAATATAACTGTTATTGACCAGACCGTTTCAAAACTGACGCGGAGATACTGGAATCATACCATTTGAGTCCGCTAATCGAATGAAGGTCGATTAATATAGGTAAAAGGACCGAAAATAATTGAATCGATTTATGTGGCAAATAATCATTCAAAAATATTGTGTAAAACACGATTTAAATAATACTGCAATGTAAAACACAATATATTAGTAATTGCCTAACACAAATAGTCAAAATAAATGCATCATGTTTACTATATAAATTAATTATAATTAGTTATAACTTATAAGTCATAACTAAAACCACAATTGCCCATATAACTAAAACATCTTAATTATATCCAAATATAACATTAGTGGGGCGGTTACTTTCTATACGTCATTTAATAAAAAACACATATTTTACACATACCTACTGCGTGAAAAAATCTGAGCATTTTATCGTCAAAAATGTGTTGAATAATAAAATTTACCTCATTAATTTTAAATCTCTGTGATGGTGCAATGAATCTAAGAGACGAATTTTTTTTCGTAGTAGTTTTTCGATACTATATAATGCATAAATGGATACCGGCCTGTTGGACTCAATTAATCGCGAGCCCAATAAACGGCGTCTGCTGTATAATGATAGTAGAGTTTGAAATTACATTGGTTATCGTGAAATATTTCCCACATTGATAAGGACCCTCGTGACACTATAATTGCACGTGTAAGTGTGTAACGAGAATGATGGATTCCATCTGTTCAATTTTAAATCGTATATTATTGTCTGCAGTATTGATGATATGCAGAGACATGTTTTAAAGTAGATTTCGGGACCAGGCATTTTTATAAAAACAGAGGTTCCGCGGTGAAACTAAAACATACTATTAAACATACCATTAATCATCGCTATCGGGAAGTTTTATTTTTTAGCCTTACTATAACGATATATGTGTACATTTTTTTCCGTGCGAACAAGTTATCAGTCAGAATGCTTGGCGCACAAATCGAAAACATCATAATAATGTATACACTTGTTATATGAGTGGAAAAAACAAATTATGTATAGCGTCACGATTGTTTTGATTTTTATGAGTGTTTAAAGCTATAATTTTGAAAAAAACTCACGCACACATATTTCGTATACATTCGAATTAACGGAAAATTTTAAATTGTATCATATTAATATCATATAGTATTCGTTAACCGAGTTCCACTTGAAATCGTTTTTTTTTTTTTTGCAACGATACAGGTATTGCAAAGTTACACGAACGATAATACGTTGGTTTTTATATTTTCAATTATTCAAAATCCCAGTTGTATATTATTTGGGCGGTATGCAATAGAATAGATATGCGATATGTAATTATTAATTCAAAATAATCACTTTCCATGAAATTTATTACGCGATTAACGGTTGGTTACACTGCATGGCATGCATTAAATTTAAAAGTACCCAGTTATTATACGTACCTATTTACCTATATTTACGTTTATACTTTCAACAGTATAAATATTCATAAAAAAAAAAATAATAATAATAGACAAATAGGTTTACCCATTGAAGTGTTTTAAACGTTCAGCGAGGTGAAAACCTATTTCGAATACAGGATGAATGAACGATAAAGTATACGTATACGTTTCACCTGCAATATATTATGTGCCTGCAGCAATCAACCATGTATAATATTTATTATTACAACAATAACGGAATTGCGGATAGTTAAAATATTAACTTTAAAGTAGTTTTTTTTTTCTTTCTATTTAGCTAGACGGTGTGCATTGGTAATAATATCAAATATACATTGCGAACGGGGTGTAACGGGACATGTAAAAATGTCAAACAGACCTGTTACACCCCGTACACAACGTATATGGAACGTTATTTCGGAACAAATGTTTAAACGGAACGTTATAAACATGGCGGGCTAATACCGCGACTTCCGGACTGAATCACGTTATCTATACAATATATATGTACTATATATCTGTACGGATGCATCTGTACATACGGTAATTATTACGCACGTTATCGCGTGATAGCCGTTACGTAATCGCGCGTTTTTTTTTTACTCGATACACATTTACGATTTAGTGCAGATCCCGTGGCTGCAGCAGCAGCAACAGCAACGCCGAGACGATGTGATAATTCGGCGCATCAAACTGGAAATAATAGCGCAACGTCCGCGTAGTGTACCTATTAAAAAATAAAAATTTACCAATCGTTTCGTAATCCGTACGTGTGTGTGTGTGTATGTGTGTATGTATATAAAGACATTGAACGATTACGCAGGTATGTACGAGTCCGACGACTGTATTATATTATATTGTAACATAATAAACGACTAATAAATGCATATTATGTTACGTTAACAATTGTTAACGAGCTGTATAATGTATACGTTCGTACACGTCGAAACACCAGCTCGAAATGTTCTATTAAACGGGTAACATGACCAGCTTGGTAACCGGGGTTCGTTTTAACCTACCGTAGAGTGCCCGGTGGTTTCGTAAAAAGAAAAAGTGTAGGTGCCACGCCGTTAGTAAGAATATTGGTATGGTTGCAAACCGATTGAGTACTGCAGTTTACCTTCTTCACGACCAGATTGAGCACAGATGCAAACAAACAATTAGAATCCAAAATACGATACGATTGCGCACATAAAATACGGTGTCCTGAATATAGAGCGAAAAATCAATCATTTTGAGTTTTTGTTAATTTTATAATTTTTTTTCAGCTTTCGACTACTAAATTTAATATTTCACACGCGCCGAATGCATGATATATATTATGTAGAGAAACTTTTTATGAATTTTATTTTTTTAGTGAAATATTTTAGGGTTCCATTCGAGATTACGAACGGAATTACAGGCGGTACAATACAAATAACCTAAATTTATTGAATGCCTACAAAGACAAAAGAATTAGGAAGAAATTAAAGACGAGTAGTCTCGATCTGGAATGAAAAATACGAGAAAAAAAAGAAGTACAAGGATTCGGCTGAACAGATTCAAAAATTAGTAAATAAGCACGACAAAAATAATAATTTTTATCGTATATTTTAATTTTTTATTCCCTAGATATTTATTTTTTTAATTAAATGATTTTCGCTGTTTTGTATTCAATATTTTGTGTTCGACTTTTTATTTTCGCTATTTTGGAGGTGAACCCACAAATACGTAAAACATTGGCGTTTTTATTGTTTATACATTTTTTTTTTTGCAAAATAATTATGTCCCACGTTTAGTATATTTCAATATAATATTGTCGTTTATCCTTAAAAATATATAAAATTGTTTATAAATGTCATAAAAAAAAAAATTTATAATAAATAAATTAGACATTTTATAGTGGTATCCCTAAATACTTATTTTCTACTTTTAATAAATATTTTAGTAAATCTCTAGAATTTTTATTTGTTAAAAAGTCGTCGTAAGCCGTTATGGTTGCATTCATTTTATGCATTTCTATAAAACTCATATTTTTTTATGATTGTTAATTTAAATTGACCGTAAAGCCCGACGATTTACGAATATTCACCCCGATTTTTCGTATATAGTAGTTTACGAGTATTACCAAAAAACTCGTTTGTATCGGTGCTTGGTTGTAGACGGACAGATAAATTGGCAACATTGTATTCGTTTGACTGTGCTCAATCAGGATGTTAAAAATTATTAATAATAATTTTTGTTAATAATCGGGTTCCAACTATCGATTTAGTGGCGACATATCCAATGTACAAAACAATAATTTGATCGTTCAACGTCCGGGCGAATACTAACGTTCTCTACTCGAAAGAACCCGCAGACGAAAAATCGAAATCGCTGGTCGTTCAGTTATTCGTTTCGGGGATTTAATCGATCTTATAACGCAGTATTCATACTACAGGTAATATTGTCGGATTCGTGTCTGACGAACATGGATCAAAGATTATTGCCTAGCTTTACATAAAAAGTGGTTTTTAATCGATTAAGTAGTAGTAATTAGAGTTAGGTTTACGCTTGGAAGACTGAAATTTCCTTTGAGCAATTTCAGGTTTGGACCTCCAGCGGAAAACACTTAACAGTGTAGCGTGTTTATTATTTCTATGATTATAATCACGTAATCGATATTATACGATTGTGATATGCAATTAATAAGGTTCCCATTTGATTCTGTGGCTCGTTTCAAGTAGGGAAAGTCAATTTGCTACTTAAACATCATTTTGTTGTAGGTACCCTTATAACGTTCTCGAATAATTTTTGTTGATTTTTTAAAAATAACACTGCAGTTATATATGATAGTTTAATATTGTAAACGTTTCTTGTATATAATACTATTGTTTTAAATATTTCATTGTCTAATTTTACCATCGTAAAATACTGTTGAAAATGTCGAACGGTGTTTGTTCGTATACAAAAAAAAATAAATATATTATATACTAAACAGCAGGTATACCTAGAGGTCGTTGTTTCAACAATAACAAAATCATTCAATTTCAAACAATTTGACGGGAATCGAAACGTCGATGTGCGTTTGAAATGTTTACTCGAATAGATATTTTCTGATTTTCGGGGCGTCACGAATACTATTGCGGAATTCCGAATGAAATTTATCATCGTTTAAAACGCTATAACTACCCTTTTTTCTATGCTGTTCTTTGATACACCTGCAGCATTCGTGTTACCGTTCGGTTATCAATAACACGTACACGTCTGAATTATACCGAATAAAGCATAATATTATTACGCGTCGTTAAAATAAAAAAAAAAATTGTGCTGAATGCCGGGGAAATTAGCGGCAAAGTGAAAAATAAACGTTTCGAAACGGGCGCTCAGAGTATTATGTTTATTGTGTTTCCGAGCACGCGAGCGAGCAGGGGAAAAAAAATCGCGCTTTGCGTTGAAATTTCGCCAATCGTGTTTTTCAAAATACGATATGTACAATATTACAACGTATCGTTGAAAAAAAAAACAAATACGCGCCCTGCCTACACTGCGATCGCGGCGTGACGTATGCGCGCTCGTTCGCCCGTTAAAACGATTATGAACACTAAAACCGCACGCGATGCACAACATTGAGTTGCGTTGTAAATATACAGACGGGCCAATTGTTTCACGACCGCACGTTCTAATAACGTACGTGTACGAAACACACGATGCCGCCCCCAATGGCCGACCGATAACGTGAAAATAACGCCGACCATCGAAAACTGCGCGGAAACTCGACGTCGAAGGCGGGGTCGGTGGACGGCGGATCCCGTATCGAGTGACGATTGTCATGGATGATAATGTATCACAAATGCGCATCGTATGTTATATAATATTGTCATTGGTCTAGGGCCCGGAATTTTTACGCGCCGAAAACCGAACGAAATACGCGCTGTATTTGTTTTTTTATTAATATTTAACGTACGGGTTGTTAACCCAGTGGTTTCAATTGCAGTCAGCTGTTCGAATTACCGAGTAAGTGAAAAACAAAAAAATTGAATACTGAGAGTTTCGAAAAACGATTTTTTTTTTTTTTTTTTATTGTTGATTATTAAATGTTTGAGAGAATTAGCGTGTTACTTTACTTTACAACCAACCAAATGAAACTAAAATAAAACTTCAGTCGGCTTTCAGCTAGTTAAAATACGACAAGAGAAACGATTAAGAAATAAAATACCTACAATAATAATTCTATAGTTATCGAAAGAAATAATAAAATAATGAAAAGATTATAAGAAGTAAATTTGGTGTATATTTGGTGTAATATACTTATTTCAATTGCCGAGCGTTGAACGGATGAAACTTCAAATTGTCACGTGTCAATGTCCAGTTTTTCCAAAATTTTATTTTAAATTACCGAGTGTAGTACCTAAATAAATTGTTTTTATTCGAATTACTTCGAGATTTTCATTAAAGCGAGCATTTACTTCGAATTACCGACAGTTTCAAACTATCGAGAGCAGACTGTATTAACAAAACTAAAACTAACAAAAAATAATAGGGTAACACAACGTAATTAATTAAAATAGAGAAAAGAAGGGTTCAGCATTGGCAATCCTCACCATTCTTGTAAGGGGCTCATTAGCAACATTTATATGCACTTGTAAAAACGCGGACTAAAAATATGCAAAATATGCACAGGGGGGGAAATTATCGATGTTAAGAGGACACTGAAGACGCGATACACGTGTGTCTCCGTTATAAAAGTGTAGAGAGCGTAGCGGATTCGCGTTCGTTAAGGACGATTTTATGCAGTTTGTTTTGATATCAGAGTGAATTGGCCAATCTGCGTGTTTATACGACGGTTTTATTTTTTTAAATTTTCAAGCAAAATAATATGATTATGTCTAATGTCACGGTTTAAAAATGCTCGTATCTCGCTTGAAAATTTAAATATCAAGATAAAACCTACGTGTAAACACAGTTAATGAGCTCACCTTCAAGTTGGACACTAGGTCAATTTTTGCCAATTCATTATAGTATTACGGCTGACATAGTTAAATCATCCCTGCTGAACGCAATTTTGCCATGTCGTGCGTTGATAGCGCCGATTCATCCGATTTTATTTCAAAAATGAAGATATTAGGGAAAAATGAAGTAGAAAATATTCTTAAACTAATCAAGTTTTAATCAGTTTGGTTACAAATGTTCAATATCACCCCACAGGTCGCTCGGCATACATCTATACGAGTACCTATTCAAATTCCTTCCAAAGGAGGTACGAGGTCGACCTGAGCGTTGGTGACTGAAACGATATTCTAAAATGATATGTTACATAGATATAGTTATTAAAACAAACGTAATAGCCTCCAAATAAAGCGTTCAATATACAATATTAATTGCTTTTTTTACTTCGTCCACGAATTTATTGCAGGCACATATAATATTATTAATATTGAACCCCCTTCAAGACAAAACTATAATATTATTATTGTTCATGCTGCACGGTTGTTACACCCAATTTGCCCGGTTTTCTCCCTGTACACCTAATACAATATAAACGCATAATTTTACGATAACACAAACAGTATCTAATAACAATAATGAAATTGACAAATGGACTGTAACGAAATAATCCGAAATCAAATCAATTTTCAATCAATATCGGTTATTGCATTGCGAAACGAAATTGATTCGGTATTTACGTTTATGTACACATAATTTAAGCAATTAGACTGCAGATATTATGTAGTGTATACCTGTTATAGGTATCCGATACATACTTAGGTATACGCGGTTTTTTTTTCTACGCCAATAGTGCAATAATGACTAAATATATAGGTGTTACACTTACAATCGTACAAATATAATCGGATGTCGTGTTTCGAAACCGAAATGTAAATTATTTCTAATTATAAAATATAGTCGCTGTTTTTTTTTTCTTTTAAACGAATATTTTTTTGCAACACACAATAATATTATATAGGTATTTGTAACTAAGCGCATATAATTTCCCGATTTAGAATGTAATACGGGTGTCTGTACCGCTGAAAAATCACAGTTCGGTTTTGTCGTTTTATGGAAAAGTGTCTAAACATAATATTATACTATACCTATATTGTGTTTTATATAAAATGATGATAGAACTATAACCAGCACATAAGATTAAACAAAAAGAAGGTAATAATCTATTTATAGTTAAGCTCTTTTGTATGCAATACTCGTTTTCATCACATTATCACAGTTTTTTTTTCAATTGTTTTCTGTCAACTAAGAGCATAAACCTATAGGTCTGTTAAAAATAATCATATTATATATATATATATTATGTTATGTGAAAAATGTGTAAATCTCTAATCAATTCGATCGTTTCAATACGAAAATAAATACAATACCTACTATCATAGAAAAAAAAAAAAGGTAGAGAATATTTGCAAACGTATAGTACGTAATTGAAGACATGAGATCATAAACATGTTATTTTAAGCGTTAAATCTCCGGGAGAAATCAACACCAGCCCTTCACAAATCGAAATATTTAAAAAAAAAACAGTTTATAGGTAAATGTACCTATAGTCGTGTTAAAAAGTTAAAAATTTAATAATTCCCATTTACATTCTCTTAACTTTCTATTTCTTACAAAAAAAAAAAAAAAAAAACATTAGGTTTATTATTATTTCTTTAATTTTAGATGTTCGTGTTAGCAGTCCGTTAGTATACGCATAGATTTAATAATAATAATCTGCTCGTTTACGATATGAAATTGTTTATAATATTATACAAGTATCGCACAAAAAAAAAAAAAAAAAATGAAATAGTACTATTTTCAGCACTTTGTTCCTTTAATAATGAGATATGCAATTGCGCTTTTGGTTTTTTTTATCATCTATATAGGTAACTGAATAGTAGATATACATTGAAAACAAGTATAATAATTTATACCGTCTAAAAGCAAATTGAATGCAGTAACTGATTTTATTTATAATGTTGTACTTTATTCATTTAATCATATTTTAAAGCATCCGATTTTATAAATCCCAAGTAGTTGTACAGTGGTGCCAATCTTGGATTTTTACTCCCCGGAGCAAAAGAAATTCTTTCCTCCTCCCATTTACACGGGTATTTTCCATACTTAATGCTTTTATTTTTCCTGACCCTAACGTTACTTCCTCTTTACTCTATTAATTGCCCACCACAGTTCATCATTTAAATTTTACCACCCTTGAAATTTTGCCGCTCAGTGAAATGTCCCCTATCACTTTTCCCTAAATGCACCACTTTACTAGCTCTAGGTATACCTAGATACCTATCAATAGAAATTAATAATAACGGTTTCATGTATTCGATAGTTAGGTATTATGCACGAATGAATAAATATTTTCATTTCTAAATCTATTAAAATATTTGATTTAATTGAAATTATAAATATATATTTTTTTAATGTACTTTCATTTTTTATTCGTTTTTTTCTCAATTCATTCAATTTGACGTTTCCAAATGTGTATAAGTACAAAATAAATTGAGTGTGAAAGAACCATTGTCATGATTCTACGTATACAATTATAATAATATATCTAATTACCATTTTATAGGTTTTTTTTTTAAATTTCTAGTTATTATTTTGTTATTGATTCCTCGAGGCCATTTGTATATGCAATTAATTTACACAATAATGTATAATTACATAATTGATGAAAAAAAACCCTCAATTTAAAAACATTACTGTATTTAAGCAAACTTATTAATTTATGGTCTTCGATTTATATCCTACATACTATACAATATATCATATTATAGTTCCAAGGTAAATTTCAGAAAAAATAAACGATTCTATAACAACAGTCAATTATTAAACGGGGAGTGGGGGACCATTTTGGTGTAACAATACTGATTTTTCGGTTTAACGGCGTTTTTATTAAATAACATATTATAATACAAGTAATAATTTCTATCTGTTGATGATTTTAAAAGTAAACATCTTATATTCATAAATCAAACATGGAATCGAAAATATATTGTGGACGCGCAGGTGTGTTCTTTTTTTTAGTACTTACTTGATAAAGTCATATGACAGGTGGATAATGACCTTGATATCTTAAGTGTCCTACAGGCAAGAGTAAGTTGTAGTAAACGATTAAAATGTTTAGGAAATCGAACATTTGTACTGTATCGATAGAGTCTATCCTCTTTTTTCCATTCACTCTCTTAGCCCCGTTATAATCTTAGCTCGATTTGTCACTGAATTTGTCATAAATGTGTGCCTTACATGAATTTCCATTTGTATCGTTATTTATTTAGCTATATGTATACATACACATTATATATAGCGAACGTATAAAATATATTATTAAAAATCACAAAGGAATAATATCCGAATAAGAACTGTATAATACTATAAAATTCAAAACGCCAGAAGGAAATAAGGTTAACAACAACGCAACAAAAACAATAAATAAGTAATATAAGTATACGAGCCATGGGGCCGCAACTGGACCTAATTTTCGAGTGGCGTTTTAAATTAAACTATTGTTTTTGTTATAGACTTGATGTTGGTATTCATCTTGAAAATAATAAACAATACTTTCAAAAAAACGCCCTCTTCGGTTTAACTCCCAAACCTTCTCACCCTCATATTATATACGGCCTTATACCTATATACTCGCATCAAAACCCCAATTATTTGTATAGTTATAGAACCAAAATAAACCAAAGTTTATACACGGTCAATTATATAATGTATGGGCAATATACAGGTAATTACTACTTATAGCCACCTAAATATAACCGCGCAATGCAAATAATACGTGTATATCATCGCGGCCAGGAGGTAGGCGGGAAATCACTATACATTATGTAGTCTGTAGTTATTCTATAATAACATTAATCGGCGAGGTTTATAATATATACGATACCGTACAATTTTGAGTTTGTGACATAACTCTTGGAAATGTACTGTTTGTCGGTCAGTTGTTCCTAGACTGGGTATGCTTACCTAGTCGATTATTAAAATTAAACACATTATTACCTGTGCATACTGAAGCACAAGCGCGCATGTACTCGTGTATGTAAAATTTATTGTGAAACACATGTCGTAAAAAAAAAAAATATATATATATATATACATATAACTATAATAAACAGCAAACCGTATAATACATAGGTATACAACAATAGGCGGGGGAGTGTATGGAAACGGTCAATTATTTATTATATTGTGCGGCAGTTGCAGCGTTGCTGGGCAGCTATTACGTTTTTTTTTTTTTTTTTTACTATGAGAAAATTTCAAAACGGCGGTCATTAAATACGTTGGATTTAATTAGTACAGTCTATAATATTATAATACATGCATGTACACACATATATATATATATAGTGCTGTGCATAGGTAATAATGATAATAATAATATATACAAACGTGAACGTATGCACGAACGTACGCGGGTGTACGATAAAAAAAAAATAGGGAGACGTATTTTTTAAACTGTCACTACACTGCAGAACTTAATTGCTCCGGCGCGACGGGATAAATCAACGTGAACTAAAACGGTCGAAAATTAAAAAGATTACCCTAACAGCGCATATAGGCCCATATACGACATTAACAGGATGCTCTGGTTTAAATCTCGGATCGGACCGCGAAAAGTTCTGTAAGCCACCCGTCAGGAACCAAATGGAAATAATCCTAAAATGGTCACGTGGTCACAAAATCATCCTTTCTGGATGCCGGCTACCTATAAATTCTCGGTAAACCAGATTTAAATGATAAAAAAAAAAAGACATCTAGACGATAGGGGAAATAACTACGGAGGTATAGGCCATTTATACACCCATGGTTGACTAGATCGCCGTGGATAATCTAGATTTTTGTGAACCTAATCTAGATTTTCAAAATTTTAATTAAATGAAAGAGATCTAGTTAGATTTGGTGAGTGAGGTTCAATTTGTTTGTATCAAGTTGACACATAACGGGGATCTAGTTAAGTGATAATTTAGGTCATTTATTTCATAAATTTTACTGGTTTATCCTTCTGTTTTTCTTGATTATTATACTGCCGGAAGTATCATCTAAGTCAAATTTTCTATTAAAAAAAGTGAAAACAGTTGAAAATCTGAGAAATATTGTTGGTAGAAAAGTTGTTCAAATAAAAAAAATAAACATCATTGTAAAACCAATACATTCCTCGTTCCACTTAGAATTTAATATCTTACAACGAGTCTCGTACAAAATTTCATTGATCGGTTTTAGAAAAATTCGCTTGCGACTTACCTACATGTATATATATATAAATTAAATGTTTATCAATTTTAAAAATAATTACCGACGAATGAAATCTAAAATTAAAAAATAATAACCACCAAATAACAACATTTCGTTTTCTATTTCTGATAGTATTATATTAAAACATATTAAATGCTATATTATTGTCTCTTGCCAATGTATATTAGTAACACCCAGATCCCTTCTTTTTAAAGATATTTATCTCACAGTTCACTTACGTAGTTACCTGCCTATATATTGTGATGATATCATGGTTATAATACCGGTTTATAGTACATTATAAATGTAGATGTAAATTGTACAGGACTACATGTAGGAGGGAAATAATCGGTGAAAAACGTATACCCGGGTAATTATTTAAAATCATTGAACGAAATAATGTATTCTCTTTTAATTGCTCGAGTTTTAATAATAAATTAGTTCCTTGATAATATTATTCTAAACGCGTTTAGCAGTTAATTCTAAACGCATCACGAATACCTATACCTACCGATTTTTTACGTTAAATTATATATTTAATCGCTAACTTTAAGGCTTAATAGCTATTAACTGTAAAACTACACTATTTTGCATACAATAGGAGTAGCTGTCTTATTTATTTTTTGTTGTTGTTTTTTTTTTTTTTTTAAGCCTATTCGAGATGAACGGCTTTATCCTGTTCAAATTAAACTATAATATAGTTTAATTGTTACCATTATGCGGTGCGTTTTATTAAAAATATTCATCGTCTAAACAAGAATGTTTGCCATACTTTGAAAAATTATTTCTGGACTATATGTATTCTTATAACAATTATTTTAGAAAAAATAAGTAATAATTTGTACGTGATGGATTTTTAATATCGACAATATGTGGGTAATTCAATAATAAAAGAACTAATAATAAGGGGACGGGTACGTACGAGTGTGCCACTGATGTGGGCGGGAAGTTGGGAAGATAAAGTTGAGAAGGGTATACATAAAGATATTCAAATTATATCTGTATGCAACGATATAATCCGTGCTAATTAAACACGATTTTGAGTTCTGAGTTCGGTTAAATACGCAGGTACTAAAATTCCGTAATTTTTAAGATTTTCATTAATGTATAAACCGAAAAAAGCTCACAAAAACTATACGAATTACAGATTTAATTTTTAACCATTGGGCTTGGCCAAAACAATTATAATAAAAAACAATCGAAACATAATAATGTATGAAATACCTAGTGGTTTTTTTTATCCATTGGTCCGATATTGTCTGGGTTTCACTTTGGGGAAAATCTAATTGAAGAGAGTTCAGAATTTCGTCCATATTTATACGAAAATTAGTTTCGGGGTTCTCTTGGTTGTCACACGGTTATTTGGTTGTGCGGTGCTGCTGTGAGTAACTACAGCAGTTGGGTAATCGACATATTCGTAGTTTAGGGCTTATATAGAAACGCGTCGTCGTTTGACTCGTGCAGCTAATCAGAATGCGATGTCCATGCGAACAGAATACGGCCACCGTTATACACATCCTCAATTAAAGAACATAATATAATAATATAATATTCTTTCTGATATATTTATCGGAGCAAAATAATTGTGTTAATGTCCGGAGTGATTAAGGTTAAGACGAATTGCTTTCGGAAAATTAGATATAGTCATCGCGCGCGTTTTGGAGCTTTAAAATCGAGATTTCAAAACGTGAACATTAAGAAAATAATGCGTGCCTTCAGACGTAAATTAACTCGGCTGTAATGTCGTATAAACGAACCATTCTTATCTATAATAATTGTATAAAAAAGAAAAATCACCTACAAAATATTATAACAGAACGTTATACGTCATCACGTTGTAATAACGTTTGTGTGCAATACAAAATGTTACATTAAATTCAATAAACCGCACAATCATAATTATTTTGACGTTATCGTTATCGTAAACTTTTGTGCATTTTTTTAAATTGCATAGAGTACAGCTATAGTCTGAGCAAGGCGTAGGTAGATATTGCACAATAGGTATTATTTTTTGTTAATTATTGTTAATAACTAATGTAGTCACCTAATCATATTTTTCATTAAATTAGGTCATAATAGTTAATGAAACTATAAACTATTATTATAGTTGATAGTTTTATACTGTTATTGTGGTTTATAGTTTTCATTATGTAAAATCAACTTTGTACAATTCATTCACATACACGTCTAGCTGACGAGTTACACGAAGACAAATAATTGAGTCAGTTATTTTTTTCATTTAAATTTATTTTGGATGTATACTGCGATATGATAACATAATATACATATTGCATATTTGTGATAGTCTGATTTAGTTTATTTGGACGAATTCGTTATTATTTATTGTAAAATAATTTTATACAATTTGATTTTGTTTCGACTGAGTTACGTCGAGATTTTTTTCGAATTTAAACCTTAAGCTTAACGAATTATACATTTATAGTTTCGATTGATTATTATCTTTTAACGGAAGGGCTGTTTACAAACAAAAACATAATAAAAGGACAGATATTAACCAAACAATTATATTGAGTATTATAAATGAATAAATGATGATAGAATATCATAGATATAAATATATAATGCAATACAACTTATATTCGCATACACTATGTAACAAAATCGAATTTTTTGATGACACGACAATAATGGTAAATAGTATAAAGCTACGTAATATAGTCAGTTACTAAACATAATATGGTTGAACATTATCACTTACAAGGCTATAGCCAATGCAAAAATACAATATTTATAATGGTGATCATAGAACCATAGAACCTTAAAATAATAAATACAATAATATGACGGTGTATCATAGTATTTATTAAATCGTGATAATTATAATTATTTACGGACTACGGACCGTAAATGGGGGGAGGGAATTTGTTCCCTTGATCCTCCTTCAATAATAACGTAATTGTGCTTTTAAGTTTACATACCTATAAATACGTATTTTTTACGAGTAGGTATAGTAGCAGTGGCGAATAAGGCTATTTTCTGTTACCGGAACCTGAATTCAAGGGCCCTTAAAAGAAAAAGCACCCCGTATAGACGTAAAAAAAAGTTCATAACTCATAGTTGTGAAATAAAGAATGAACAATGATACAAATAGCTGACAACAATACGAAAATATTGTGAGAAACGTTTTGATTTTAAAAAATCTTACCTTTTTAAAATTAAATACTACAAAAAAAAACACGTATTTGTTTAATAGCTTATCATATTGAGATTCATTAGTTCATTAGATTTTTTTTTCGGGAGCTCAGCACCTTTTGTCCGCGTTATTTTCCTCTTTGCAGGAGCGCTTCCAAACAAATTCAAAACTTAACTATAGTCTCGAGACCGAAAAGTATAAGGGTATAATAAGGGTTCCATAATTAAGTATACGGACAAAGGCCCACGTGCAAAAATCCCGAAAATGGCCTATTTGACAACGTATAGTATTTATATATAGATATTTATACTATAGATAACATTTTATAAGCCCGTTACAATAGTATAAACGCAGTTTGGTGTTGTTGGAAACGTTTTAAAATAATAATACACCTATATACGGGCATATTAAAATATGTCGGCTCTGACCGCGGTATCATAAACACAATATTATTATACTCGTAATGATAAACTCACGATTTTTATCTGTTAAGTTGGATTTGTGTGTCCACTTTTGCGGAACAAGATCGCGTGTTTGTGGACTACTGGCCAAACGAAACAGAATATAACCGGACGTGCGGACAGGTCTCGCCGTAAACGCGATTGTGCGCCTCCTGTTTTGGTCGCTATATAATATAACGGCACGCAACATTTAAAAAAAAAAAAAAATGTATATATATATAATATAACAACACCCAAACGTTAGATCATACAAAGGATGTAATTTAGAATTTTGAATAGTATAAAAACTTACGGTTTTATTGCAGAGTACATGTGGCAAATATGGGTAGTGTAGGTACTAATAAGGTAAAAATAAAAATATAATATAGTTGTTTCGGCGTAACATATATTTACAGAAATATTTTACTTTAAAATTTAAAATTTCATAGAAAAAATCGAAAAATGAACAACGAGTTATAGATTTAAAATTATTTTTTGATTTTTAGATTCCGAGAGTAGCGGGGGAGCTATTGGTTTTACTAAGATGCTTATTTATTGTTTATTTCTTCTAGTCTGTGAACACGTTTTTTCATAGTAAAATTTCTCCGGTTTTTACGTGTAGTAACTTTTTTAAAGGCTCTAGTTATTTGAGTCTCGGCACCATTTTTAAATAAAAGAACTTAAGTGAAAAAAAACGTAGGAAAACGTACAATTCACGGTTTGTACAACACAGACGACGTTTCTACCAGAAAAAATGATTTAATCGAAAAATCACTAGAAACCTTTATTGTTGCCTTTTTGGTTTACTTTCTTACGGTATCATCGCCAAAACTTTTGAGATTTTAAGGAGTATTAATTTTTGGTAGTTTTTTTGCTTTTTTTGAGTTATAAATACACTTAGAGACTTGAAACTTGGTAATAATACTTATATTGGACTTACCTAGATGTGCTGAAATTCCCAAAATCATCGGACGATTTTTTTTTTCTAATAAGCGTTTTAAAATCAAATTTAAACGAAAATCATAAAAAAAATTACGGCACTTCAAATTATGTGCTACCAAACTGCGGTCGGAATCGTCTTTCGTCAATCAATGATTTATCGTTGCTTACAAACATAAATGAAATAACCTTAATGTAACTGTTTGTGTAACTTTCAATATTTATTGAAAAAAATTTTAAAATAATTGTTTAAAAAAAAAAAAATAAATAAATAAAAAAAAAAGCTGTTTAGGTGAGAAGTTGGGAAGGTAGCATTAAATACCATTAATCAGTTAAATGTATCTTACCTTCCTAACTTCTCACCTAAACAGCTTTTTTTTTTAATTTAATATTTTTTTTTTTAAACAATTATTTTAAGATTTTTTCAATAAAGATTAAAATCAAATACATTAAACCACTGCTGAATATTCAGTTACGCCAATTTGAATTTTGAATTTTTTTTTTTTTTTGAAAATGATTTTTAATTCTTATCATAATATATGTATAATATATATATTGCAAAATTAATACAAATTAATAATAACGCCTCAAAGAGTAGGAGCACAGTGAGTATGGGAAAAAAAATTAGTTTAATTAAAAATTATACAACAGGAATAAAGGAGTATAAAATACACAAATATATGATACAAAGAGTTGTATACTTTTATGTGTAGATAATAAAAATAATTAATATTTTAACCTTCAATTATTTAATATACATAAATTATCGTATTATTATTGGAATATGCATACGTACTTATGTAGAAATAACACTATAAATTTACAGACAAATTTAAAAATCTTATTTTATTAAATTACAAATTTAACGCGGGTACGAAAATAATAATATTATACACACTTTATATATTATATTATAGCATATCGATGGCCAACCTCGTAATTCGGTTTTAAGCAAATTTACAAATCTGTGGCATTATTGTGGCATGATAACTGCTAATCAAAAAATTACAAAGAAAATCGAAAAACCATTTCCCCAATACATCAAATAAGTCAAAGATACTATAAGACAATTTTGAATTGGAGTCAGATTACCGGTAGAAAAGTTGTTATGGAAACAGAAAAAAAAACACTAACGCGGTTTTGATTACGACAACGATTTCGAGTATGAGTAATTATTAAGGTTGTATGAAACGAAAAAAAAAACAAAAAAAAGACTGACATACTTCGTACGACGGATAGGCCACTGTTGTATTTGAGAGGTTGAAAAAGTAGGATATAAAGAAGGGAATTTAAATTATATCTGTACGCAACAATAAACGATTGGTAAGGCTATTCGGAACGAAATCCCTTTTAAAAATGCACATAATTTTTCACCTTTTCCTATGATTTTTTTAGATTTTTCCAAATTATTATACTTCCGTAAGCACTGAAGTATAATAACTTTAACCAGATTAAATTTTCCTTTCAGAAAAGATATTGAAAAGGTACTAAAATATCGAAGCGAGATTTCTGGTAGAAAAGTTGTTCTTAAAAAAAAAAAAAAAAACCATACATTTTAGATGAACTGTGTAGAAACTTATTATTTACACTGGCTATTAAGGAACCTAAATCAATTTGTTGACTTAACACGTCTTGCCCGATATCAGGTGGTATCTATTCTGTACTCTAAAATCTTATAAAATCTCAATTGGACTTGATGAAAAATTCAAAATATTTTAAAATTTCTAACGCTGTTTCTACGCTGATCAATCGATACGTTGAAAATAAAAAAACGTGAACTTGGTGCAATGGGAGGTAGTTTCCAAGGGGTTTTCATAATAAAAATTAAAAAATTCATCCAGAGAAAAATGAAAAACTGACGAAATTACGGGCGTTTATTACTTTACATTTTTACGCACAATATTCTCTACCAGAAATACTGATTCAAAAAAAAAACCAAACAAAAGGAGACCTTTTTTTTAAATTTTTGATTTAGATGTTTTTTTTATTTCTCAGGTAGATATAATAATAATTTAAAAGAGTCGAATAAAAACATATAATAAAAACGAGGTAACTTAAGTGTTGTGTATTTTTTTATATACGTTTTTAATATCAATTTTTTACGATAAAATATTACGACCTTTTATTACGGCCCCAAAACAAGACGTGTATCCAAACTTCGCTCCGAAACGTTTTTCGTAGCAATTGTTGCAAACAAATGTAAATTAAATAACTATTCGTATTTTATACCCTCACATTTTCCCACCTACAACATTGATACACCCGTCGTCTCTAGTATTAGCTCCTATATATATTTTTTTTTTGTTTTTACTAAAAAAATTGTTAATCTTTTTGAACTCGGCGGAGACGCTATAATATATTTTGTATTTTACGCGTATACGTCGGTTTTTTTTTTCTTTCATAATACAATGTTTACAACCGCGAACTGTGGCCACAACTGTCTCATTACGTCCGATAATTATATTATATGCCATTCGTATAGTAGATACTCCGTCTAATTTTACCCGTGCTTAACGACGATTCCGTATATCCGGTCGTCAAAAACCGACTATGTACTTGTCCGGTACCTGTCCGACGTGTACGGGTCTGTATAGTATAGGTATAGTTTTTTTTTTTTTTTTTTTTTACAATATTATTATCGTTCCTTCCATTGTGCCTCAGCTCCCGGCTTAAACAGCACACGTATTATATACCTATGTACGAATAATATTTTTTTTTTTATATATATAAATCATTACCGGCGAGTATGAAAATATATACTATTAGAATTATAATAATAATAAAAAAAAAAACCGTCGCATTATATATTATTTACTATATAACTCGTGTAATGGTCGCGTAATTGCACGCCAAACTGTCATTTTAACGAGTACGCAGCAACAACAATATAATACCTGCCTAATAACAATAATAATTGTCGTCCGCAATACGAATAAGATACGTTCATCCGCTTTTCAAAAAAAAAAAAATTATCATGTTTACAATGAGGACAATGCTAATATTAGATATTAGGTATATATATATTTTTTTTATTATTATTATTATTATTTTTTTATAACTTCCTAAAAGTAGTATGTTATAATATAATAAAATATAGAATCCTCCATAATATAACCGATGCAGGCCGCGCCGCCGCACAAATTACACACATTTATACGCATTGCAATTCGCCAGCGGAGACGACTCTGATTGAGTACAGTAGCCGTGTACAGGGTGTCCTCGGACATCTGATACAAACGCAATAACTTCCGTTCGGTTCAATGCATTCAAGTTGACCGTAACAAATCTCCGGCGTTAAACGTGTTTACGTTAACCGTGAATAACAATATTAGTTTTCTACGATTTTTCCGAAGTTTACATCAATTTAAATTGTTTTCATTGATTCCCGTGGAAATGTATTCATAGTAATACGATAATATTTATTATTATAGTTTTTTGCGCATAGTTATTATATTTTGTTAATTATAATTTAATTATTATTTACCAATGGAAATTATGAACAAAAAAAAAAATAATAATAATATACATTATTGCGCAAGATTTTAATAATTATTAAAAAAAATATCGTACAGAACAAAACTTACTTATTGCATTTGGTCTTTGCGGAATACTCTGTATACAATTTAGGTTCCTATGTACGCTTTTTTCTCGCGAAACACAATTGTACGATAAAAAAAATATTTATAAAATCACAATAAATTAGACGTGTTTTTTTTTTACTGCTGCGAAAATTTTCAGTGGATACCAAAATAAAACTTTACGATGTGAACATTCGGCTTACGTGATGAACCTAGCGGCGGTCATCAATTATTGATTTGACTACGGGAGAGAGATTGGTAACAAGAATAATTTTTAACAAATATAATTATTTACATAATTTTGTTTTATTGATGATATTCTTATACATATTAAAGAGAAATTAGGTCATTGGGGGGAGTGATATATCCCTCTCATTTGATCGTCTCTGGATGAACCTATATTGAGTATAAAATATTATGTATGAATATATTTACCTATATCGCCTTATATGGTACAAACGTGAGTACTTATTTCAAAAAGTTAAGCAAGTCGAAGAAACTTTATAATTAATTTGATAATATGAATAATAATATTATAAAATTCAAAGTTTACTGCACACATATACCTACTGTGACGTACCGTGACAAAAGCGATAAGTGTGATCATATAGTTTTGATAAGCACATTCCATTCAATATTTCTTCACTTCAATTTACTTATATTTTTTGTTTGGGGGGGGGGGCAGTTGTACTAATACAATTCAGACGACTAAATTCGCCTAAATAATACCAAGCTCACTAGTATTATAGAAGTTGTGTGCTTCTGGAGTGATGGAAATCCCCTAAACTTCTCTCGTAAATACGCCACTGTGTATGAGACACTCAAGAGCCTTAGGCCAAGGCGTAGTTGCTTATTCCCCGAATTGAGTCAGCATAACGTTTACATAATATTGCAATAAATCGAACAAATATTTGTGAAATAAATGAAAAAGGGTTAGCTAAATGTTGTTGAATTTTATGCGTTCGTGTAGGCAAATAGTAACCGATAAAACAATATAATAATCATGTCTGATAATAATTGATAGTAGCTGTTTTGATAGTGTTTCGTAAATGAACAACAAACAAAAATAAAACAAATTCATACATGTGTACCTATATGACCTGATTGTGATCTGACTGATAACGACGGGTGCGTAACGGCGAAAGACGGCGGTAATGACGATATTTGCTAACCTTAAAATATGTTTAAACCTAATTACATTTTTTTACCAAAAAAAAAACCTATCTACATTATTTAACAGAACCGATTACCTTCTCAATTTTAGATTTTGAGTGGAGTGAGGAATGAATTAGTTTTATAATGATGTATTTTTTTTTTTTATTTTTTTGTGGATAACTTTCATATCAGTAATTTTACCCTAATTTTCAACAAAAGAATTTTTTTATAAAAAAATCTGACCAGGACGGTACTTTGGGGAGGCTATTTTTTAATTTTATTTTCATAATAAATAGGATAAACCAGGAAAAAAAGTAGGAAAAACTGGAAAATAGGTACAATATTAAAAAAATATTATTAAAGAAAATATATGATGCATATGTAATTATTTTACCATAATATATTGTTGACAAACCATCACTATTAACCGAACACCACACAGAATCGTTTTTCGTTAGCAATTATTAATCGTTGCGTACGAATAAACATTAAATTTCCCCTCTACCTTCTCAACTTCTCATCTTTAACAGTGGCCCACCAATCGTGCGATGTATGACAGTCTTTTTAATTGTCTATAGCGTGATAGATTCGATTGTGGCGCCTCCGGTGGTCTCTCTCTGTCTATCACTTGTCTGAAGTTTAAATCAAGTGTTCAATAATGATATTATTTATATTTGAGCAAAACACCGTTACATAATATAAACAAATATTAGTCTTGAAAATTTAAAAAAATTAATTATGCCTACCATGTATGCATATAATATTCCACATTATATTAGTACAACGCACGGATCTACGAATTATTAAGCCATTATCATAAAAAAATATATATATATATATTAACATACCTATAAAAGTCTTTTATAAAAAAAAAAACTTTATCCTTTAAACTGGTTTTTGTTATAAATTAAGTGTTTTTTCCACACTGTTGATTTTTAAAAAAATAATTTCTCACATAAAAAAAAAAAATAAAACATAAAAATAGTCTTTATGTTGTAATGCCGATGTACACCAATAATTATAATAATATAATAATATTATAAAAATACTATATAACAAAACGTCATTAATGTCCTATTTAAATTTCGCATTAATGACGCAAAAACGAATAGTAAAATTGTATAACCGTACAATTTTGTGGGAAACATTAAATCTGAATCGGCACAAATGTGCGTAATCGTGACATTATAAAGATACGTGTATCTTATGTTATCGTTCGGAATCGCGCAACAATTAATTTAAAAAAAACGAATTAGACGAATAATTATTACAAGTGTCGAAAATACAAAATTTGATCGCGGAAATATTACTATTAACGTTGCGGTATACTTTACACGAGGAACGTAATACTATGGTGTTCTCACGGAGCAATCGTAACATTAATATTTAATGATATTTTATAAAACTCTCGCGCATACGCACGCATATTATGCAATTAATCATAGTTTGTGTACAATTGCTGTATTCGAACGTAGCTGCGATGTAAAATATGTAAGCCCAACGAAAGATTTTGCAAACATATCCGATAATAGATCGACTACGATTAATATACTTACGCCATGCTAGTCAATATTTTTTTTTTTTAACTCGACTAGTTTGTTTTACATCTTTTATGGTAAATTTGCACGTAGGAGTCATGGAATTTCGGTTAAATCATCGCGGACTAAAACGTTTACTTCAACTAAAATATGTTGACTCAAAAAAATAAAAACAAACAAAATTTACTGAAAATACACTTTAATCTTTAGTTTAACTATTTTATTATTATTTTTTTTTAAAATGTTTTAAGTGTTGTACGTTTTTATTTAAGTACTTTTTTTTGTACTTTTCAAGGAATTGCATTATTACGGTATTGTACATTTGTAATACTATCAATAAAGCTATTAAAAATTTAGTATTTTTTTATTTTTTTTTTCGTACATATTATAATATTATAAAAATATTTGACACGGTGTAGGAGAATGTTAAAAAATTCGGTTTCTGTAGATTTGGCCGGTACTTCAACGGAAAATTACGAAATCGGAGTATGATTTTGAAACTATTCACATCGAATAAAAAATCCAACACATTATAATGTTATTATTATAATCGTATATACATAGTTCGTGGTAAATCTCGTACAATTATATGACGAAAGGATCTGAATATAACTCGTTAATAGTAAAAAAAAAAAAAATAATTTTAATAACACAAAGGGAAAAAAGATGGTCAGTTTATACAGTTAATCATGTTTTGAGATGCCTTGATTTTTACGATTTGTATACAAGTTTGAACTTAAAACGCTTATAAAAAAAAAAAAAAAACGACTACATTACACCTAACTTTTTTTTTTTAACCACGAAGTGCGACCGATGGTTAATATAGTGTTAAATTTCGATAATTTTTTCCGTGCTAAAACGATTTTATCCACATAAAAACTAAAAAAAAAAAAATCCAATATTTTCGAATGGCTGTAAACAGTTAAACAAATCGCCGGGGAAAAAACCGATAATATCTGGAATTTTCATTGCATTAAAGTACCGTTTTTCAGAAATATTTCGATTTTCTGCGATCATTAAGAAAACTACAAAGAAAATCATTAAAATTCACTTTATAGACAAAATCTGCTACACAAAGTGATTCACTCGGCGTGTTCACCCCATTTTTTTTCCGGTTAAATTTTGCATTAATATTCAAATTCTGATTTTTAGAATTTTCAAGTTTAAGTTAGGGGAGCGTGGCGTTTTATTAATGCTCCACTACTCTCCCCCCCACCTAAACTTAAAAGTGAAATATCTCGTCAACGGATTGACAAAATTCAAAAATGTTTACACCAAAATGTATCTGAACAAATACTCCACGTATTTATGTATTTTTCAATACGTTTGAAATACCGAAAGTTGTACCGCCATATGATGCTTTTCAAACATAGCGAACAATCTGAGTATTCGAACGCATCAGCTTCTACCCCACACTTAAAAATTCCGAAAAAAACGACGGCCGACCGCACGCCGGTCGCGAAACCGGACCGGGTTTCGAGCCGACCGTCCTGTAAACGGTGCACAACCACGCGCCGGAACACCCGGTAGGCGAACCGTCATCGTCGTTATACCGGCGGCGCGAACCGTTTGTTGCCGCGCACGATAATTATCGCAACGCGATATTGTTTACAGCGCGCGATAATATTGCGTCGCGACGCCCGGCGCAATAATTGTCGCGTTATTGTTTGTTTTTTTTTTTTTTTCATTTCTTTCCGACCGCCGGGCCGTCGGGGCAACGCGCGAACAATTAAAAAAAAAAAAAAAAAAAAGAAAGAAACTAGAAAAACAGAGCGACAACTGTTGTGCCCGCGCGCGCGAGGAACGCGCGACGGCTGTTACGGAACGCGGCACGTGCAAGCTCCGCGGAATTATCGCGCACCGCGGTATTATTACGTTATTACCGTTTCGATAAATTACCACACTGTACGCGCATAGGCGTACGTACACAACGACGGAAATCCGACATTTTGTTTGTTTGTTTTTTTTTTTTTTTCATCGCGTATACAGTTACGCGCACGCCTCTAATTTTTTCTCTTTGTACGTATTGCATGCACGTCGTCGTTTCGTCGTTTCGGACGCGGGAGCCGTTTCCGTGGCGCAACATCCCCGTTGACCTACGCGCGCCATACGTACGGTACAGTCGTTATTTTCGTATCACACGGGAAATAATAACGACAATGACATTACGTCGCGAGTGCGCGCAATAACCGTTTCAATTGATACGCGCCGAGCGGGAAGGATTCTCGGTGTGTTTTTTTGTACTGCCGTTTGCGTACATTCGGGCTGCGCGCGTTGCGGGTACGCGCGACCCGCCCGGGAACGAGGTTGTGTGGTACTCGCGCGTCGGTACACGGCGGCACACGCTAATACAATTATTATTGCCTTGTTATTATCATTATTGCCTTGTTATTATCATTATTGCCTTGTTATTATTATCGTGTATTGTTATTGTCGTCGTTGTTACATTGTCGGCGCGGACAGACAAAAGACATTTTTTTGTTTTTTTTTGTTTTTACAGGTTCTCCCCCCCCCCCCGTAGCATCCGTTCCGTATTGTTTTGTTTCGTTATTTTTTTTTGTGTTTGTTTGTTTTTTTTTCACTGGAAGCGATCCAAACTAACCGGTGCTGCCGCCCCGTAATAAGTATTAATTACGTGAAAAACAGAGGAAAAACATAGCGTGCGCCGCGGGCCAAAACGAATATAATATATGATATGCGCACGTAAGCGGACTACATTACGCTCGTTTTATACGAGAGTCAATCACGAGTCTCCGGAGAATACCGTGACGTACAATGTACAAGTGGCGGGTCTTATCACATCATCAAACGCAACAACGATCTGCTTTTTCTTCTCATTCGCTTGCACACATCACCGGTTTTCCTCGAACGTCCTCGTACCGTTCTCAATTCGCATTCAATCGCCGTTTTTTCGGCCTTTCTCTCGTTCCCCCTACGTGTATTTTCCTAAACTTATCTCACTATTTCCGATTCCATTCTTCTCATGACATGCCCAAACCATCTCGGTCTATTTTCTCCTATTTGTCCATTATCGAAACCGCAACTATATGCCACCTCATATGTATTTCTTCCAATCTTCTCTCGCCACTCCACCCGTCCACCTAAACATCCCTGAAACATTGGTTTTCTGTTTTGTTTTTCACAACAACAACAACAACAATATTATAATATTATTATGTATAGATTTTCTTGGTAGCGCTGGTAGTTTTTGCAAACATGAGTTTAGACACCATATACCTCCGTTGTGTCCGTTCATCCACAGCTACGGTTTGTTGATTTGGTAGACATGGAGATGTATATTATCTGTAAAATAATTATTTATTGAACTTTGTTTGATACATGATGAGCTTAAAACGAGATGATTACAGAACAAGTTGGCGATCCGAGAAAAATTACATTTTCAACGTATTTTATAAATTGTAATCTCTAACTAAGACTCAAACTGGTAATGTGAAGGGAGGAACAGTATTTGCGGTCCGCATGAATCTTAGGAGAAGGAAATTTGAATTCGAGTGAGAGAAAAGGATGAGGAAAGAGAGCGGAAAGCGAGTATTGGAAATTAGAATGCGAAAGTTGATCAATAATAGGAAGAGAGGACAATCGATATTGTACTTGAGGAGGTTTACGAGGTAAGAAGTATTTGACTGAAGTCTGCGGTTGGCGAGTGTATCGAAAATGAGAGCATAAAGTAAGGGAGTATAACCATGTGGAGGGCAATTTAATTGTTAATTTAATTATAATTTCGACATATTATAAATATTAAATTTAAATATGACCATTTAATATTAATATACATTTATATTGGCCAATATTAAAAATATAAAGTAATAATATAAGTAGTAAATAACTGTGTATCGAACTATATTTTACCGTTACAAATACGTTTAGAAATATCTGATAAAATGTACGCCCTTTATTTATAACCGAAATACCTCTTCTCCTCTTTCTTCGCCTTTTTCACCAAATATTTGGTATCGCTCACCTTATTGGTCCTAAATCTCCGCCCGATACGAACTTTCCCCTAATTTATGGATGGATCTAATTATCTTTTTTCTAATCCTTTTTCTCGATCCTTTTCTCATCACGTCATGTACGAACCCCCTTTGTTTGTTCTATCTTATCTTATTATATTCAAACCAGGGATGTCCAATCTTTGTACATGTATAAAAACCACGGGAGTAGATCTATTCAATTTCAATTTGTCGAAACATATTAAACCGAACTCGATTCAGAGCCGTTTTTCGTTTGTACTGATTTACGATTGCGTACAAATGTGTACTTAATCACCCGGTGGGTATTCTACGTTTTTACATTGCAAAAGTGACCCACCCGTTGTGCAGAGTATGTCGGCTTTTTTTTTTTTTTTAATATTTGTCTTGTTATTATAATTTTCCCCAATAATTATTGATGTTCGTTCTAAAATTATGTAGCATCCCGAGCCCCTTTTGCGTCGGTCCGCGCCCGACCGGAGACACGGATGATTATTATTATAAACAATAGGCTTGCGGACGAGCCCGACCGTACAATTTTGACTGTTGGAAAAGCCGGACGCTTCGGATGGTACGAAGACCCCCGGCGACGTCGCAACATTCGAGCGGTACCGCCGATTGTAGACCGGTGTCAATAACTCCGGTCGAAAATATCACTGTGATATTTTCGCGGCAACAGCGGTGGATTTTTGACGGCGACGTAACCGCCGCCGCCGCCGCCGCCACCGCCGGCGGCGTTCGCGTACAAAACGGTAAAAACAATACAAAACAAAATAATAATAACGAGACGAGCGCGTAAACAAGAAGGCGCGGGTATCCCCACCTACCGTTCGGCGAACGAGTGCTTTATAAACTGCGCTATTAATGATACCTGCGCGGTATACCCGATAATAACAACACGCGTTACACCGTAGGTGTGTTGTGCGCGCGGCCGCCGGCGCAAGACAATCGGCCGTTTTTAATTGTGGAAACAAAGTGTTTTCGGTACGCACATGACGCCATTGTGTGTTATCGGAGAAATTAACGGGATTTCGTTCGGTGTTGTTACAACGTTGTTCCGCGGCGAAAATTATAACTCTTGCGAAAACAACAATGATCGCCGGCATAAGTATACACCATATTATAATTATTGTATTGCTTTTACGCACGCCGCATTGTGCACTGCGGTGTCGACAAAAAATATCCGACCGTAAAATATGAGAACGCGCGAGTTCTGCAGTCGGATGCAGCATGGTGTACGGACCGGCCGTAATGTATTATTATCTAGTACGGAAAATTTCCCGTTTTTCACGTTTCGAAAGTTCACAGCCAAACGTATCGGTTTGAAGAATTATTCGGCCATAAAAAGGTACTTGTTCGAAATTATTGCACACGCGCGGCCAATACACGGAGGAAGGGTCCGAGGGGTCCGGATTCTCCCACCCACCTGAAACTTTTTCAATATTAGAAAAACGTGTTTACAATATTTGAAGTAGAAACCAACGAGTGTGCTCATAGATGAGACAAATAATGGACCTCGTCTTCCCCGGCGATTTTTTTTTTTTCAGAAACGGCCCTGCTCGCAGCAATCAATTTAAAGGGCCCACAGAGAAAATAATTGTTTAATCTTATGTATATAATTCGGTCTGCCGACCGATATTGCGTCGTTGACGTGAAAAAACCCTCCTATGTACAAATGCTCGAATTTGAGGTTTTGGTATCCCTAGATTCAGAACAAAAATAAGCTATCATGTGATTATATACGTTGTGTGCAATCTTTATGGAAGAATTAATGAAAAATAAAAAACAAAACTTCTCATGTGTTACCTACACTGAGTCAATTGTGAAATACTTCCTATGTGATTAAAAATGTTCTGTGTGACATCAATCGACATTAAAAAACCTCCTATGTAATGTTGGAAAACCTATGTGACTTAACGAAATCCCTTATGTATAACGAAATATTGACAATTTATACAATTATCCATACAACTATTAAGGTTTTTACTTCAAATTTTTTTCTGACTAAATATTTGGATGGTTTTCCATTTTTTAAATTTAATTTCGTCAATCATTGGGAATTTTTGATTTTTTAAAACGTTTTCGTGCCTCCTGAAAAATCAGGTTTAAATACATAAAGGTTTTTTACGTCAACAACAATTGGTTACCGCGGTAATATCAACTGCTATATACGTGGACCATAAATTGCAAGATTTTACTAGCCATAATTGATAATTCTGACGACCTTATAAACGATTTCTATTATACACGCACAATTGTTGTAAAAATAATGGCGTTTTTTTTTCTCGTCAAGGAGGAACGGGTTGACTCAAGGTGCCAATGTCGCGTGGCACCCTGGGGCTTAGGCTCGTCAACGTTTATGTTCCGGGTATTGATTACAACGTTCGGTTTACAGAAATCCTACAGAATATGTTTAAGAGGATACGTAAACATGTAGATATCATAAATCCTTTGAAATAACCGGTTTATGTGGGCCTCTATTTGTATTTATATACAAAGTGATTCATTCAGCGTGTTCACCCCATTTTTTCGGTTAACTTTTACATGTATTCAAATTCTGATTTTTGAAATTTCCAAGTGTAGTTAAAGCCGATATTTTTGAATATATAGATTTTTCACAATATTTAAGAAACATTTTGTGGCGATACAACCTTCGGTTCTCAAACGAGAATCTCTATTAAAAAATACATACATATATGGAGCATTAGTTTAAATCCATTTCGATGTTAACGTTTTTGATTTCCGTCAACCCGTTGACGAGATATTCCACGTTTAAGTTTAGTTTGAGGTGGTGAATAGTGGAGTATAATTTGTGTGGCGGTATGGCACGTGGCGTTTTATTAGCGCTCCACCATCCTAACCCTACCAAAACTCAAAAGTGGAATATCTCATCAACGGGTGGTCGGAAATCAAAAATTTCAACACCAAAATTTATTTAAAAGTTGGCATCGCTAAAGGATACTTCATAAATGTTGTGAAAAATTTAAGATTCTATGATGCGTCCAAATACCCACTGTTAAAATATCTATGTTTCCGTATACTTTTTATCGGGATGTGATATTATATGTTATCACCGTGATAGCATACGATAGCACGTGACGTGACAATAGTCCATCTTCCGTTTAGTAAAATACATAATATTTTATTTATTCTGTTCTTGGCCGCGAATGGCTTTATAAAAAGTAGGTAAATCTCATTAGGAAATGATATAATAGTAAAATATCCTGTTTATTTTATGTATATTTAATTTGCTTTTGTATAATATATATAACATGGACACGTACAAATAAAACGGTACCTGTATATATTATTAAGTCGCGTGAAATAAAATTACTTTTCGGATTAACCTAGATCATCTTATTGTGTATAATTATAAAACGGGTCGAATTCACAATAACAATGATACGTAGTCATACACATGTGTGTAGGCGTGTAATAATGGAAGTCACCCCGACGATTAAAGCAACATGTTTTTTAGTATCGCCATGTGATGCGTTTCCAATCGCGTATTATACATTAATTTATCATAATTTTCAACAGCGTGCGACGGTTCCGGTCGCGGTTACGTTTCTGTCGAAATGCGATTTTGTCAATAACATTCAAAGCCGAGCGATAATTATACAGGTAACTAGTCAAAATGTTAAAATTCGATTTGTAATAAGTTACCTATTTCGATAACCTTTAAACAACCTTTAACCGAACTAGTTACAAAGCAAAAAATAAGACGTGTTGGTGTTTTCATTAAATAAAATAGTATTAACTTGTTTATTTCGTTAAAATCTGTATAATTTTTGAATTTATTTTTCGACAATTACCGCGCGATGAATATCACTCGGCAATAGAGGCAAACGGTCTGCGGCCTGTGAATTAGAAATCTTGCATAGAAGTAAGTCTTCTTATTCTTCTTCTTCTTCTCATAACAAATAATTTGAACTACTTCTTGGTACAATGGTGACTGATGGACTACAAACCCCTACCGAAATGATGCGTATATTCTTCATTCTAGAAATATGCACTGTATACAAGTGACTCGTCAATCTTTGGCCGGCCTATTTCCATCCGTCTTATTTCTCAAATCACCGCTATTTTGATGTTATAGGTGTTTAGAACATCAGCTCGATGTGGGCTAGAATCCGTTCTAAACAAAATTTTCCGGTTCCATGCCGCAGTCTTGAAATCAGCATTACGTTTCCGAAAACCAATCGCGAATCCGTGTTATCTTGTCATCGAGGTTTTAATACAGTTGATTTCGCAACAAGACACTGCTTACTAAACAGGATTGTGAGTCCTGCATCAAATCCCCGACCCGGACGATCAAACTATCCCAACAAGTCGAGTTAAGGGTATGAATATTGCAATACAATATTGTGCATTGGACGATAGGGGCGCCACATTTCCAACGCCAATTAAGTTCAAAATGTGTCTATAAACATATACAAGTAGAAAAAAGCTTGATTACGGTTTTTTTCGGATAACTTAGTTTGAAGTGGTTAAAAAAAATCAATGAGCTTTTACTGTTTACGAGTTTTCGTATATTCGCGTATTACCGGAGCTCGTTGTCGGAGACGGTACCGAAATAATAGAATAATGGTTCGTAATTTGTTCGTCATTTAACGCGTTACAATAATATGGTTCATGTAATGTAACGTATTTTTTTAATTTTTTTTTTTTTGTACACCGGACACCGTTAACAAATTAATGTACAACGCATTCACTCGTGTATATTAGCGCGTATTTTTTTTTTGTACGGTATATAGGGTTTAAACAAGGTGATTCGTTTTATTGTGAACCGACGATTACACTGTCTATACGAAGATTTATCTCTGACGAATTTGAATTTTTTTCCGATCTTATACCGTATACGTGTGTTACGATATTAATTTTATTATTCATTGATTTCAAAATTGTGTACCGTAAAATAGTAACTATACACACACACACACAGGTATACCTATTGACTTTTAATTTTCATACAGTATAGATCAGAAAAAAAAAAATTCACTTTTCGAATCATACTTTTCGCATTGTACGATTTGAAAATCACAAGTCAATACGTGAATGGCGGTGTAAAATGCTTAAAATATCCGACCGAACAAATCCGATGAAAACGAAAACCGGAATCGTACGTTAACACACTGTACGGTGGGAAAAATTCGTACACAAAGGTAATCGTCGGTTCGTGATTGAAAACCAAAAAAAAATCACCCTGTACATTATTATTTCAATATCGCCGCACGTAATTACGGCTAATCACTGCGCCCGCTGCCGTTGCGCCGCGATAACCCGGGCGCCCGCAGAACAATTACTTAAAATATCGGGCGTAACACAAATATAACGTAACAACAATAATATTACCAATGGCATTTGTTACGAATTATTCAGCGACCACCGTGGTATCCGCACGCGAGAGTAAACGACTCGCGTTATTAAACAACGATACTGATAACGATAACCGTTCGGCGCCTGTATAATAACAATAATAACACCGCGGGGTTGGCGGGCGCGCGGAAATAATACGGATACGGGGGCAGGGGAACGTTATCGCGCGCGCGCATAAAGTATACCGTTTATTACGGCCGCGGCGGGTATTCGCGTAGCGTGTCGCGCGTTGCGTTTTTATATTTTTTTCCGGGTGGTTTTTTTTTTTTCATTTTTTTCTTGCCCACCCGAGAATATTATATACTTGCACACCGCACGCACGCACACTCGCGACAGGCGCCTACGTAATAATATCATTCGGACCCGTTGGGTTTTGTACGCGTTCGCACAGTCGCAGCAACAGCAACAACGGCAGCAGCAGCAGCAGCAGCAGCAGCAGCGGCGGCGGCGGTGGCGGCGGCAGCAGCTGTCCGAGGGTCTCGCGGGGCCGGGAGTAATTAGCTCAGATTATCAGCCCGATAAAAAAATACGTACGTGTCCGGTCAATTACCGGCGCAGGTTCATAAATTTCAGACTCGGCCGCGCACAATCATCATGTAAATTGGAAACGTTTTTTTTTTCTCTCTCCCTCTCTCCACTTCACTTCTCCCTTCTATACACACTACAGATATTATAATTCCATTACAGCCCGTATCTATTTGTGCACCGCGCGGTAACTTTACATACCGCCCACCGGGCGTTTTGTTTTGTTTTGTTTTTTTTTTTTTTTGTCTTTTCGTTTTTCGCGTGTCTTCTCCCCGGGCCGCCCCGGGACGGTTTCTCCTCTGCCGCCGCGTCGTTTTCAATATTCTTCGGTTTTTTTTTTTCCTTGTAACTCGCTATACCCGTGCGCACAGTAGCGCAGCAACAACGGCGTAATAAAATATAACGTTTCAGTAACAATAATTACAATACGTAAACGCATAATAACACGCGGAAACGAGTGTCGCCGCCGGCCTAAACGTCTATACATATATATATGTATACGCATATTAAAAGAGGAAAAAAAAAGTTAAAATTATTCAAATACTAATAATATATACGACGCATCAAACACACGGACGCGCGCGCACTCATGATTACACGCACACATACTATAATATTATTATAGGCGTGTACGTTTCGACGGGCTCGCGCTCGCCGTCCGAATATCGTAATATTAATAAATTCGTATCATACACACAATGTATAATTTCGTTTTTCATTAATTTCGTTTTGATCGACTTCTACGGTTCGCTATCACACGGACATTATAATATTATACGCATTGGAATATCACTAGTATAGGTATGAAACGGACGGAACAAAAAACTGATCGGATAATCGACGACTTTTCAACGGCACATATAATATCGTATTATTATTATTATTATTATTAATAAAGAGACTGCGCTTCGGGGAGAAAACGAACAGCCGATATCGAGTGAGTGAGACAGCCAGCGCTAGTCGAGCAATCAGAAATCACGGATCACAAACATTGGCGTTATGTGCGATGATATATCGTTCAGGTCCGTAATCGATTTCACGGCGCGATAAAAATACAGAAACGTCTCGTCTCTGACTATCGCTACACTTCCCATTCGGTTTATCGTCCGTCGCGAATGTCATAATATTATGGACGAGGGTTGAGCAGTCCGTTTGCATCGATACGCCATAGATAATATAGAACGGATCCGGCCATCCCTTTAACAATAATCAATAAATGCCCGCAGGGTAGCGTTTCCGGAGTTTAGGTATTCGTCCAATCGATGCACCACGGTTACCAGCATATAGGTAATCGTTCCGACTCATCACTACATCCGCTATAATAGTTAAAATCTATACCTGCGTTTCTATGGCATAGACGACAGACGTATTACAATGTATAGACCGCGCATCGGCGAAATATATTGAAGTTTAATATAATACGTGCGATAGAGACAGATTGACTGTTTCAATGAGGTTATATGCAATTTTATAATACTCTTTGGTAATGACTGAAATAAAAATTGATAGCTGAAAATCAAAATTTGAATTATTTAATATTTTGTACCGCGATTAACCGTGTTATTTACGTTATTTATCAATTTTATCACCATTATTTTGTGAATTTATTTACAATTTATTTTAGATTTTGAGCGGAGCGAGGAATGTATTGGTTTAACAATGATGTTCATTTTATTTTTTATCTGTGAACAACTTTTCTACCAGGAATTTTACTTCTATTTTCAATTATAGCACATTTTTTTGAAAGGAAATCTGACTGCGGTGGTACTTTAAGGATATTATTTTTTTGATTGTCCCAGGAGTTTTCCCAATAAACGGGAAAAGCCGAGAAAAAGCTGAAATACGTACCCATAATATTAAACAAATATTATTAAAAAAATATATATTTAATGCATATGTCATTATTCACCATAATATATATATTGTTGACAAAGCAACAATATTAACCAAACTCCAATCGTTCGACCAACATCAGTGGCTCACCCATCGTGCAAAGTGTGCCCGTATCTTTTATTATTTTTATTTTGAACAATAAATATGTATAATCTCAAAGAGTATTATATAAATTTCTTACGAACTTATTGAGAAAGTTACGTTAAAGCTGATAAGCTTTCGCGCACATACCTTTGCATCATACCTTTGTATAATACGCGGTTTATCTATTATTTGTCTACTGTTCCTAGACAGGCGTTATCTCTATCTAATATAATAATAATACAGGGTGATTTTTTTTTATCACGAAACACCAATTTTCTCGGAGGATTTTAAGTGATTTTGATTTTTGTTTTTGTTTTTTTTTTTTTTTTGTAATCATTAGTGAAATCTGTTAATTTAAAAACTAATTTTAATTTTTAACCCTTGCTCTATATAAAATATCTTATATCTTAAATAAGTACCATTAAATAATACCATTTATGGGTTATAACCGTTTAAAGCTTAGACTGAAGAAGTAGGGGAGAATAATAAATTGCATATATAAAAGGATAAATTGTTAACACTTCCCTAATACCCCGGTCTAAACTTTAAACGGTTATAGCTCATACCAAAATGTCTAAATAAATATTTTCTGTTCTAATCTGTGTTCAAAAAGGGGTATTCCTATTTGAAAAACACAATGATATTGTACTTATTTAATAGGTATACGGAATGAGCGTAACTAATTAAAATTGGTTTTGAAATAAAGCCTAAACGATTTTACAATGATTAAAAAAAAAAAAATTAAATTCACATAAAATCTTCCGAGACAATTGCTGATTCATACTAAAAAAAAATCACTGTGTATATGAGTCGGGGTTCGACATAATTTTTAATGGTTTTTGATTTATTATTAATACATTATATAGGTATACGTATATTAGGGTAAAAACGAACCGTCTTGACATTTTAGAAAATCGATCGAAACCTTGCCGTGCTCGGAAAATACATACATTATAGCTTCAAGTATGATCTTTGGGAGTTTCAGCATTAAAGGCCGCGAGTGTCGCCCCGCGCTCGCCCCTGAACGCGTGTAACGCGGTCCACTCCGATAACGAATTATTGCGCTATCCGCCTTCAGTTATTATTGTTTTTGTGTCTATATTCCGTTATTATTAGTCGTGGCATAATTATGCTCACGAACTCGGTATACATTACATTGATCATAATATATTAAAGAGTCTATCGATTTTAATAATAATAATAATAATAATAAAAAAACTTATACCAATACAATACAAAGTTATCTATTTCAAGCCGCGGCGCATGTATATAAATCAATCGGAATCCCGTACTTTTTTTTTCGATTTAATTTTAATTGCGTAATTATTAGGTATACGAATATTTTGTAATTTGTATCGTACACTGTATAATACGAGGCAAATAAAATATTAGTTAAATTATTCCGTTCGATTTTTCGGTCGTGTAGTACTCGTTTATTACAACTCGTGGCGGACGTGTATGATTTTGATTGAAATTCGTGTATTTAAGCGGGTCGTGTATGAGTCGAAATAATACGCGTTTTTTTTTTTTCGGTAAATTTATTTTAAGTCCGCCTCCAGTTTTTTGTTTGTCCTGTAAAATTTGTTAAAGCAGACTTTCGACGTTTTTTCGTGTTGTTTATGTGTTTGTATTATGTTTTTCTGAAAATATTACTTTTTTTTTTAGCATTTTTTTTCTGTATACAATCTAAGATTCAAGCAGCTCTAAAATATTAAATTATCGTTAAGTTGAACGTAAAACTACTACTCGCTTTCGATTTGCACATTCTAAACAAATTTAAAATTCCATAAACAGATGAAGTTTTAGTTTAAATATATGTGGGTGTTGAAATTTTTTGAAATTTCCGTAAACACCACATAAATGACGGCACCACTAACCTCTCTTCGACCTACCCTGCATCAAACGACAAACTCGATAGCGGAATTTTTCGGTAAACTGGCTGCCAAATATTGAAAATGTCAGCACTAAAATCTATTTAAACAACAACTTCATCAATTTATGTCATTTTCGTTGGAAGTCGCAAAAACCAAAAGTCGGTAGTGGTTTCACTCGTTGAAATAATTAACGCAGTATAACGGCTTAATATGTAGAGTTCAGCCTTGTAAACTTTTATAGTATTAAGAAAACGATTTAATTACTTTTTGAATTAAGTATTTGGAAAGTACATATTTTAAATACTGTCTCGGACGTATTTGTATTTGAATTTCAAATACTTTCATGTAAATACTATACTTAATCCAAAAATTTAAAATGCCATGTTGTTATTTAAAATTTAAAGTAATAAATTAATATAAATGAGATAGAAATTAAACCGCCATGGCTTACAACAAACTTATTCATAATAACACCTAAAATCATGCTGCTTAAGTGCAACTCAACATTTTGGGAATAATTATATGGTACGATAAATGTATAATAATTCCTATTTCATAAAACTTATTTAGTTCATTCAAAGAAAGTGTTCAATTGTTTCAGAATTAATACACAGGACATTTTATTTATTTTTATTTTTCAGTTTTAAATGAAGTACCTAGGTGGTACAAAATTCCAATAACAGGTACTTAAATATTTGAACATTGAATTTTATGTTTGGAAATTTCAAAATTAATTTCGTATACCCACTTGAATGAACTATAAAGTCAAATTAAAAAAGTATTTGAAAAATGTTAGAAAATATGTACGTGGAGTATTTATATTTTTTCTTAAAACTATTTCAAGTGTTTGAAATACTTTTTGAATGGATGTATTTGTATCTGTATTGAAATACACTTTATTATAAACCGCCGCTAAATTTTTTCTTAAATGTTCCAAACAAAAACGATAATTCCGAATAAAGTCAATGCCGTCCGACGTAGCGAGTGTCCGATACATATTATGTTGGTCGTCCTGTGCGCATTTTTAATAGTTATTAATCGTAGTCCAGTTTTAGTTTCTAATTTCTATATTATTTTTGTTAAGTGTTTTATACATGCAGGCAGACGTGGTCGTTTCTTCGCGTTATTAATCGACAATTTATTATAATATGTCGTTTTCGGACACTATAATATTATTATGTATACGTTAAAATAATTATATTACTTTGTCCGGGCATAGTAATAATATTATTATTGTAACGTGTATAACGTTTATCGTGGACGCGCGCGTGTTGTAAAAATACGAAGATATTCGTGCCGTTTCCAAACATCTGTCAGTAAATTAAAAACATGTCGTTTTAGTAATAATTTATTAAGATTGTCCATGTACTTATAACAATTTCGTATGCACTTTTTTTTTTTTTTAATACATCGACTAAATAACTTAACCATCGCGCGTGTATAGTATAATATAATATGTGTAATATTTACCTGCGTTAACGAGAAATACGTAAACGGTACGTATACGCATGGATTTTTGTAGCTCTGCGCACGAAATGCAATTCCCAGAAGGATTAAGTGTTTGCAAAACGGATTCCTAATCAACTTGAAATTTTAATCAAAAAAGGCTAAAAAAATTGTATTTCAGACCTTTAAAAAGTTTCGTGAGCCCGTTAAATGCTTATTTATACGAAAAAACTAGAAAAATGTCTATTTTTTTTTGTTGACTATCAAAATTGACGAAAAAAAAACACTTTTAAATTTCATATTAAAATTCTTCATTCTTTTTAAAACTTAACTAATCATGGATTTGTATTGTCATACGCCCAGCGATGACTGAAGCAACAAAGTACGCATAACAAAAACAAAAACAAATACACGTTGGATAATATAATATAAAAGCGAAATATTATTTAAAAAACCTAACTTTTCTTCTTGGGTTAAACGGCCGCTAGGACCATCTCGTCAAATATCCATTTCTCCATCCAACTCTGTACGATGCTTGGTCCTTCTAATCTAAACCTCAACCCAAAACTTCTATATTTTTTTTCACCATATTTATCCATTATATTGTTCATATTCTCCACGCAATGGAATCGGTACCCTCTTTATTGGACATAAATCCTCCTCAGGATTTTGCTCTCATAGACTATTAATTTTTTTTATCTACGTTTTGCAATGACTGTATTTTCATTACATATGCGATAACCGAATGTAAAAATGAAGTATCAGTTTGTCTGAAAATCCCTTGATATTAATCTGGAGTCTAGATACTAGATCCTAACATATTCAAGTAACACACACATGCCTGAAAGTACCTATCCTGGCTGATATTTAATTTTCTGTTTATTTTTTTTTTCAGATAAGTATTTCAAACTGCTTAATTTTTTCGAAACTATAGTTTTTTACTTTTAGAGGTACATATAAATGTCAGCAGTTTTCTGTTTTCCCAATACTATGTATTTCGTTTTGCTTTTATTCGTCTGTAATCCTTCCTTCGATGCCATTATTTGTAATCGGTTGAATAGTAAACCCAATGCATTTGGCAATTCTTCCATAGGAACAAAATCGTCCGCATACGTCAAAATTTTTATTGAAGACTCTTTGAGTATCACTTCTCTGTTGAGTCTTCTAATGTCCATTCTTTTAATTATTTTTTTCTAATATACCCTTGTCTAAGTCTTCATGTCTCAAACATTATTTTGTTGATGTTGAATCCACTTTCGACTACTTTAAAGTTTGACTTTAGCAAGTGTTTCTATAACATATATCTGGACTAACTTTACTAGCATATAAAGTACATTGAATTTCATCATAATGTCGATTAACAGGTACAATAATGGACCGCATCACGTGAGCGGAAACCGTATACATAATAATATTTAGGTATGCATATTATTCGTGGTGCGAGGTGTGCGCTCTCGTATTTCGTGTGAAATTTTCGTCATAGGGGTAGGCAATATTATCATATTATATCGAGAGTATAAAAAAAACGAAGTACGTACTTGTAATGTAAAACCGTCTAATGAATATCCGTTTATCGTATTTGTAGCAAAGTATACCTAATATTATACTCGGCATCGACTGCGATTGGAGTCGAGCCCTGACGTACCTGAAATGTACAAGACACGTGATGCAAGCGACGAAGTCGTTTTATAATTCCGCCGAATAAAAACAAAATAAATACCTGTATTTTATACCTGCGGCTTTGAATTAAAACGTTTTTTTTTCTACTATTATTATTTATTGGGGTAAAAAAAAAGGTACGTTAGGTAGGTACCACTTTGGCTTTTCATTGACAAAATTATAGACGCACACACACAACATAACTCACCCATTCAACTCGCGAATGCGTCTACACTTACGCGCTACGTATAATCTAATATTATTACGGCCTCGGGCGTTTACTCGGAACGATATATAGAGTAAATTGCTATCAATGATGATTCCGAACCGTGTAATATACAATAATAATAATAATAGTGATAGTAATGGTAAATACGAGAAATACAATTATGTTTTGAGTTTTTTTTTTCGCCCCTCAGCGTCCAGTACACAATAATACAATAATATTATATAGCGTAGTTCGTTTTGTATATTATTAAAAAAAATATATATAAAAAAAAAATAAAAATAATAATGAAAATATATAACCGGCCCGCGCCATAATCATACGTTTTCGAGAGGCATTTAGACATTAGGGTTCACGTTTTTCATTCACAATCCGAAAACGTATTATAAACATCGTCGGTCGGTCGGGGTTTCGCAATTTGCCGACGATGCTATATATAAGAACATCTAGCTCGGTTTAATCGAGGCCATTATATCGTATTATACGTCGCCCCGGCTCTACAGCTGAAGACGATGTAATAATATTTTCGCGTTTAACCGGTGCACTGTAAAAAAAAAACAAACCAAAAAAAAAAAAATTGTATAATAATAATTATTTAAACGCATAGCGTATATTATAATATTATACAGAGTGATAAATAAATAATGTAAGAAATTCATTATTATTTCGGAAAGCGTTAACTTTTTTCGGAATTTCGGAAAAAAATAACTCTAAAACGTTACATTACGGTTATTTTCGGTCGTCCTTATTTTTAGGGGTGAAACCACTGCTCACGTTGGATTTTCAACCCGTAGTAAAAAGGTATCCTAGGAAAATGGGGACTGGTGTAGTCACTATTGTAGGTGGGAAGTTGGGATGGCAGGATACAGACGAGAATTTAATGTACATATGTACGCAACGATTTCACCATTGTTAACAAAAACTCGATTCTGAGTGGAGTTTGGTTGACTGTATTGCTTTTTCAACAATATATTTATCATATTATGGTAAAATAATTACATATTTACATAATGCATTAAACATTTTTTTCAATAATATTTGTTCGTTTAATTTTATATCTATTTTTCCGCATTTCCTAGGTTTTTTCCTTGTTTTCCCATGGCTTTTCCTGGTTTTTCCTTATAATCGGGAAAATCCTGATGAAATCAAAAAATAACCTCTTTAAAGTACCTCTTCAGTCATATTTACTTTTATAAAAAGTGTTAATATTGTAAATCGGAGTAAAATTGCTGGTAGAAAAGTTGTTTACAGATTAAAAAATAAAAAAAATAAACAAAATTTAGAATCTAAAATTCCATGAAAATATGGAGTATTAATTTAAGTTTTCGTTAACCCGTTGTCAGCGAGTCAGTGCGGACGAAAAACTTAATTAAAACTATGGGCACAGAGCTACCAGACAAATGATTCTACTATTCCCCTAATTAAACTTAAATGCACAATGTCTGGTCGACGGGTTGACGGAAATGAAAAATTTCAATCGAAAAACGTATTTATACTAATATTGTTTATGGATTTATTAGTATAGGTTGGAATTTGAAAATCGTTAGTGGGTAGCGGTTTCATCGTTTAAAATAAATGTGACAAAAAAATATCCTTTTAGAGCTACGTATTTCTTTAATGTTATAAAAAACAAATTATGAAATAAAAAAAAAAAAAAATAAATACTTCCCAAACAATGAGCGTCTTGCGTTACGTTGATCACCCTGTATGTATCTACTTATATACCTATATAAGTGATCCGCCGAAGTGACCCGATGAATAATGCATGGCGATTATCATTTTTTTATTTTTTTTATCGTTATTGTCGGTCGTCGACTGAGTTCATTAAATAATAAATGTTTATTAGTTAATATTCTTGCGGTTTAAGCCCTGGAAAACTGTTGTGAGACCAATTATAAGTGCGCGCGGGAGTATACGAATTTGCGCGGCCAGCCGGAACAAAGATCGCTTTACGGCGAATATTATTATTATTACGAAAACAGTTTAGAATACCTTTAAACGCGGATGAAACAAAAAAAAAAAAAAAAAAAATAAATTGCTTTGTACGCTTATTACGTAAACATTTAATGGTATAAAGAACTATAATGAAACATAGGTATATAATACCTGGGTATTTTATTTTTTAAGCTATAAGTCTGAATTTGAATCATTATCATAGAACGGTATTATGCCTATATATCTTAAGCCCCGGAGAAGATGAATGTAAGTCGATTGGCTATAGTTTTTCTGAGAGCAAATTAAATTTTCGCAGTACATTAAACACTTTTGTAATTTGTATCAAAAATTAAAGGGACACAAATTGCGTTAGACAAAATTATATTCAGTCACACAATGAAACTCCAACAAATATCCTAAGCCCATTTTAACCGGAGCCAAAGATGTATTAATCGCGGTGGGCGTTTTACGCTCGAGATTTTAAATACTACTATCGAATATTAACTGATAATTTGGGTGATTTCTTGGGGAATGGGCTGTGGTGAAACTAACCGTCCATTAGGTATGAAAAAGAAGGACTTTTATCGACTATTACCGCCCCCAATCAGATGAAAATTTAAAGTTTAAAAATTGTAATTATTCGAAATAAAATCATATAAATGATTAAAAAAAATATAATTCATGATATTATAAGAATTAAACCGATTTTATTGTAGCCAGTAATCGACATTTAATTAATATCATTTTGGTTATGGACAGCGGTGGCACGGTGATAAGACAAATGTTGTTTCCGCAATCCTCATTACCACGAACATTGTTTAACGAAACTGCTGATATTATTATTATTTATTATGGATAGATAAATATATTATTTACTATGGATTTATCATGATGGACGATAAAAGAATAATATTATGGTATTAATTGTGCTATTTTTACTTATAGGGGGAAAGACATTACATATTTTTTTTGAGAGGGCAATCATTATTGCCCTCTCAAAAAAAATATCTGAGAAGTAGTTACACCTATTCTCCCAAATCATACCTATGGTGACTGTTCATTATGCAAACAACTCACCATATTTTGGGAATCACTTTTCACAGAATGAGAGTATTTTACGATATTGAACGTTACTTTCTATCTAATGATATGACATTATATAATATTATTTAAGATACAGGATATAATGTAGCAGATGTGCTTCAGCGCACGGATCATATTTACTTTGAAATAATATTTTCGAAAACCATTAACTATAACTACACCTATAATGTTTAACTGTTGAACAACAGTATAATTTTACATTATTTTAGCGTGTGGATGCATGACCAATTGTCTAAATTGAAATCGGTCTACTCCGGTACTGGGTACTTTGATACACCGTTTATTAATTGTAATACACAGTGAAACCGAAGGGGGGAGGGTTGTATTTCGGAATAAGGAATGGCATAAAATAACTGAAAATGTATGTACTTAAATCATTTGATTTTAAAACAAAATCATAATAATAAATTCAAATAGTTAAATCGAATTTTAACCGGTTCTAAAAACAGTAGAATAATTCATTACTATTTTTCGTCTCTTTTGAGATTTGCTTAAGTTTATCAATAGCGGCGAATCGAGCAATAGTCCTCGAAAGTTCTTCGAAGTGTTCTTCTTTTTCTTCCTATCCTCCGATTTTATGCCACACCAAAAGGTCAGATACTCATTGTTCTACTCATCATTCACGCATCCTTATCAATCAGCATACTATGATTTTCTTCTTATATTTCACTAATGAAATCTAGCCGCTATTTCTTTTATCTGTGTTTTTTCCGAGTTCCTGTGTCCCGTCCACACCACACACATCCACCTTTTAATTTTGAATTCAACTAATTACTTCCATTCGCATTTAAAATCCTAATTAAATATGTTTGTGTTCCGTCTCTTTTTTACTCAATGTCCATCATCGCCAAACAAATAATATCGCCCCTCAACCTCAGTCTGCATAATTCTGGCGTAAAAATACATACAAATATATTCCATGAGTATTCCGACATTTAACTACGTTGCAATTATAATATTACCTACCGTCTTACTATTATTATCATAATTATTATTGTTATAATAATATCATGGCAAACAATTATTATTTATACGCGCGTGTAAAGTGCACAGTGTTACACGATGCATAACGTTACATTTATGATTATGGTTGCGTAAGCTTGAGTGGGTTAGGTACTTAGGTTTATATTGTTTAATTTATTTGGATCGAGGGAGGTGGTGGACACTGATCGCCGCTGCCGCCGTCGTCGGTGAAAGTGCGCTCGAGACCCGTGACAAGAGGAATATTTTACTATAATATTATCGGCTTATAATACGGCCAATTCGTTGTTAGGCGGTTAGGGTGAATTTATACGTATAATATCAAGAATTATTCAAAACGTTCCGTGGCGACGTATTGTACCCGCCGTTTGACTGTATAATTTGGATTTTGAGGGTGAGGGGGAACGCCAAAAGTGTTACATAAAAAAAAAAAAAAAAACAGTTGTATTATTTTATTTTTTCGATACTTTAAATGCTGAGAGTAGCGAATTTTCGGTTTTACTGTGAAGTGTCCTTATTTGTCTGCGAACAATTATTTTACCAGAAACTTTGCTCTGCTCATCAATTTCAGGAGCGAATGGTTTCTGGTATAGTAATTTTTATCTGGTTGGTTCATTGAGAAGGTCATTTACGCAACATTATATGAATAACGAATATTTTGTATTTTTTTTTTGTTGTTGTTATCAATCAGCTATGAACAGTCATAGCGACCTGAAATGTTCACAGAATAAATTCAATATTACAAGTAACCGTGATTTTATTTTCAACGTGCTCAGTTGAAAGATACTTAAAGACTCATACACTTTTTGAATTATTTTTATTTACATAAACCAAACATACGAGCATAACGTGTTATTTTCAAATTATAATCACTATTATTATTATTATTGTCAAATTTTCCTGGAAAACAATGATTATTACAGTGTATTTTACCCGTTCGTCACTCGGTACTTTCGTTTATGCTCCTTTTAGACGAAATTACTTTTGGGACCTGAATTGTTTTGTAGGTGAATCCGAAAGTTGAAATGATATAAATCTGGTCAAATTTCACCGAGAGAAGTGGGTTTTTTGAACTTTGACCACCCCTATTGATCTCCGAATGAAGCTAGAGAAAGCTGAAATTTGTATATGCATAGTTAGTATCACGAATTTGCCTTTTAGGGGTTTAATCTTTTAACTTCTCATCCAACCATTTTATGCATACATTTTATTTAAAGTGTTATACCTAGTTGAAATATGGTTGGTATTGTACTAATCAGGGTCGGGACTTATTGCAATTAATATTTACAAAAGAGCACCTAAAAACGAAAAAAACGCCTTGAAAAAAAACATTTCAAGCAAATATGATTAGACTAAATGATAGAAGGGGTAAAGTGACTAACGACTCTAAATTATTACGTATTATAACTAATAATATGATAGTAGTGTTCTGATATTTATTGTTTCATAAAGCATATTTGTGATTTGACTTTAGTGACGGCTACTCATAGATGTTTTTTAAAAAAATAAATTTACAATATTTTCTTTTCTTTAACGTATAAGAAACTTTAAACTAATATTTACCTCCCGGGAGCGTAATTGCGTAGTTCGATCAGTACGGTCGGCAATGCAGAGCCTTGAGTTAACACTACGTCCGCGTTTAATACTGATTAAAATACACCGACACGATTAATTGTTACGTGGACGAATATCCTACGAGCCTAAACCGCAATAATCATTATCACGTATTACAATACGACGGACATCTGACGCGAACGTCATACTATTTACGGTATAATATACATAAAATAAACTCGAAACGATAATCACCCCGCAGCTGCAATATTTTTGAGTGGAAACGGTTTTCACCCGTCGGCCGAAAACGATCCTAATATTATTATCATTATTACGGCACGGTATTATACCGTAGGACGAGTGCGTCGTAACATTATTATCGTGCGCTTTTTACGCAATTAAAAATAAATATAATAATAATAATAATAACGATATATATATATATATATATATATATATATAACACATTTCCGTTTCGGTATGCCGATTTTTCGACAATAGCAGAGCCTGCACACGGCCGTTAATCGACGTGCTCCCGTTGTCCGTGTGCATGTGTGCGCAGCAGCAAAGGTGTCGGCACCTATTTAGTAACGGCTCTCAGCGGCGCAGACTCCGCGGCCCGTCGACCCCCGACGTAAAATAAATAGACGAATATAAACGAGCTTGTGTATCCTTGTAAATATTATTATGACACACACAAATGGTTTTTTTTTTTTTTGTTTTTTAATTTTTGATTGACGAATATCGCAGTGGGCCAATAGACGCGCCTGCGAATACGTGTTACATATTAAATTAATAGAAGGTAGGTAGGTATAAGGTACGTCATAAAGGCGTAATATAATGCGCGCGCATATCTATGTGTATATTGTATACGTGAAAAAACACACGACACACACACACACACACACACACACACACATCGCACGATATAATAATAATTTTATAATGATCGGTTTTCGAGTTTCCCATCGTGCGCGCATTAATAATACGATTTGGCAGATGGCATGTGAATGAAAACCGACAAAAAAAAAAAAAAAACCCCGGGTAAAGGTTTATAATGACGGGGTAATGGCTGGATATATTATACACGGCGTATATGTATACCCATTGGTACTTTTTAACGGTTCTATATATATATATATATATATTTATACGGACACAAAACAATTGATATTATTAATATTGTATATTTTTTTTTTCCGATATACTTATGTTTTAGACCTGGTACGTGCGTATTTTACGTTACAAAATAATAATAATGCCGGGGGAGAGAAAGACAATGCGCCGGCCGACACGCCGCGGCTGATGCTATTTACTGCAACAGCAGCAGCAGCAGTGCAGTGGGACTGAGACAAATTGACCGCGGAACCCGCTAGAGTATATAATATTATATTATATATGAGTAAGTACACGAAATAACAATAATTATTATTTACCCCTTCGTCTCGCGACTAATAACGGGCGATTGACAATGGACGAGAAAAATAATACACAATAAACCATATTATATATATATGTGTGTAGCCGGTACCTCATCGATTCGATTTTTTTCTTCTCTCTTTGCCGACGTTTAATTGGTTTAATCTCTCCGAAACAACACGATTCACCGATAGCGGCGTGTACCTGCTGTACGCCGTTAAGCCCGATGAATGTACACTTTTGACGATAATAACAAATACAAAAAAAAAAAAATAAAAATACACCACAGCGGCAACGTCCCCGTATCGTTGTTATTATTATTGTTATTATCTTTTCCACGGCACGGACGATATTTTTCGAGCATTTAATTTCGGTTTATTGATAATAACATCACGGTATAGGTACTACGTGACTTTTCGTACCCGTATTAAAAATCCTCGTTGTTCGATGCGCACGCTTCGAATAGTGTTCATGAAAAAAAAAAAAAACCTATAGCTATTGCTGCAGGAAATCAACGCAGAGATCGACGGGCCTTACAATTTATTTTATAATTTTTGTAGTTAAAAAGGGACAATGGCGTATGGGAGGTATAATAAGGAACCGCGTGAGATAACGAAATTACCGTACGCAGCAAATTCGATCAATGGCTAGAGACTACAATGGTTCGCGGATCGACAATACGGAATCGGAGCAGCAATAGAACGGAAACCGACGGATTAAAAGCCAATAGGGAGGGGGCAGAAATCGTCGGTTAGAATTAAAGAAGACCCGGAAAAAACGGGAAATATTGATTGGGAATCATATAATAAATGTATATTAAAAATGGGGACGGATGGATGAAATCCGTTTTGACAGCTACCGGATTTTGAAGAGTTGTTATAAGCTATATAATACAGGAGAGGATAATGCGTATGAAACGAAAAAAAGGCCTCTCCAGACGAGTCGTCCTTTTTATAGGGCAAAATCGAAAGAGTTTGTGTTCGCGGGTCGTAGTTTTGTGAATATAATATCGGTTGTGTTATTGTTATTTGAACACGACAGACAGACAGACAATTTAAAATATTGTAATGCAGTGTAAATTAATTGATGTTACCGGTTTCCGTACTACGAGAGCGGACAATAAGCGGCGTGGTGCCGGTGTCGAGGGGAAACGGATCCATGGGGCGGGGTGGCGGTGTCGGCGGTGAAGGGGTGAAATATTTCACGAGGGAATAATATGTTTAGTGAATGAAACGGCGTGGAGCGGTAACTTAATAATAAACGGAGCGAGAAGATTGAATGAAATAAATAAAGGGCGTGGACGAAAGCGAACGCGGTCGAGTAATAACGCCGCGGCAGCATACGGATGATGTAAACAATAATAATACACCGGGTTTTTTGGTGGGGGAGGGGGTAGTGTGTAATTGCGGCGGATACCGAAGACGCCGGAGGAGTTTCTCGCGGTTTCCTTTGATTTGTTTACCAGACGGTTTCGAAAAAGCTTTGGTGCGGTGCACGGTTTCGGAAACGCGCGGCATTTTAAACTGCGGGGCAAAAAAATGCGAATTTCCAAGCGCAGTAAGAATTCTACAAGTCAAATGCGTCGGGCGAGTTTACTCTCTGCTCGCCCGTGAATAAAGTGGACGGCCGGGCCACTTTTATTGTTACTCGCTGGCTATTTTACTCTTCGGCTAGAAGAATCTTTTTGTGTAATCGACACGGCCAGCGAAATCGCTCGTGTACTAGTGATTAATAGCGGCCAGCAGTAGCCGTGTGGATACGGGTGCGCGACTAACGCTCAGTCTACACAAGGTTAGTTTATCAAGCTAGTATATCGAGTTGGCAACTCAAGCCAAACTGATTTAAGTAGCGCTACTTGCTTGAAAAACTAGCCTCGTGTACCAAAAAACACGCGGTATTTTTTCGAAAGAGGTTTTGTTTATTTTCTTAGAGAAGGGATAGCACATATTTTAAGTACTATCACAGTACTATCACTATTAATACCGAAGAAATTATTTTTGATGAAATTAAATTTTATTTTATTCTGTGATATAAGATATTACGCTTTCACTTTATACTGTTGAGTATAGAGTGAAAGAAGACATTTCGGAGGGGGGAGGTTAACCCTATAACCACCCTCTGGGTGCACCACTGCCAACAGACTGTAAACTCATTCAGTGTAATATTTTAGTCAATTTAGTATCTAAAACTACAAATCTCAAAAGTACTTTACAATATGACAACTTCACTATCGCGGTCGCCCTCTCTTACCCGTTAAATTTATCGACTACGTACTATGACGATCGACGGTGATATTTTACATTATACAGCGTATTATGTGATCAAATATTTATATGAGACCGCCTCGACAGTATACTGTATACAAATTTAAAAAAGAAAATTATTCAAATTGAATCATAATTGGCGGATACGCATCCGCAGACATAGAAAAAGAAAAAGAAAAATACACGACGAGTTGAGAAGCTATTCCTTTTATCGTACGGCCGGACGAAAGGGCTCCGTGTCCGAAATGTATGATTTCGTGGGATGGGATTTTAATTTCGCTCGTCGACCGCCATTATGCCCCGTACGCGGCGGCATTAGCTCGCGGCCCGCAAAAGGATATAATTTGTGCGTACGCGACGTCTCGGAGACGGACATGATCCTAATCCCGGCCCGACTTAACTACCCTGTGACTCGATGAGGTCCGTAAAATTATGCCGCCCCCCCCCCTCTACCTCCCGATAATACCCGGGGCCGAGTTTTTACGTTCGCATCTGTCTGCACGAGCGTAATATAGTAATGACACCGTGTCTGCGTTGTCGTTACACGATAATAATAATATTATACCGCAGCGGGCCGCGTCGGGACCGTTTTCCCCGGCGAAGAGCGGCTGCAACAGCGTTTTTCGAAAAATAATATGTACTCCGGACGGGCGTATTTTAATGTCGTCGGCACGGATAATAGTGTCTGTGTGATGGGTACACTGCGGGCAGTAATGCGTGCGTCTGCGAGGCGCACGTTCGTCGCCCAGGAGTCGGGCGGATAATTGGCGGGCCGGCACCGCAAGATCGTACGGAGTCCGCGGCGACGTATCGTCGCGTACACGGAGCAATCGATTCGGGAATCCACGCCCTGCGCGGGGAACGGCTGTGTACGCGCGACAGCTCGGTCGGTTTTAACCGGGACGCGCGGTAACGACGATCGGCAACCGCGGTCGGCCGCCGCCGTACCTGCCCGTGACGGGGCGTGGGTAAGGATCGCCGGGACGAAATGAAATGATATTTAATTTACAGTTTCATTAGGCGGCCAAGACTGCCGCGGTAGGCGGGTAGGTCTATACCTGTATAATAACACTATCGGGCGCAGTGCACGCAGCAGGTACAGGCGCTGCTGCGGTGTAATAAGTATGACGCGTATTATATACCTATGCAGTACGCGTGATCCCGAAAACCGGTCCCGACAGCGCGTTTTAATAATAATAATATCGTATTAAACCGTATTGCCGTGCGGTTCAACGGTTGTGATAATAACACGGTTTTCCGATGTCCTTGCGCGAGTGTCCTTTCCCGCGTGATATCGTTACGCGCGTGTTATTGTACGTGCGAGTGTATTTTGTTACGATCGATGTCGTAAAATCGGTCGATGTAAAGTCGTATAAAAAAATTTCAACCGATTCGCGCTGTTAATTTTAACGTTTGAGTATTATGGGCTTGTTATCAAACTTGAAGGTAAGAAAGTGTTCTGTGTTTTGACGTTGGTGTGTGTTTTCGATATCATTTCATTTCCAAACCATATTGGGTAAAACTGTATTATTTCAAATATTCGTAATTCGTTTGAAAATTAAAATGTCGAAACAAAACCGACGTGAAAAACAGAAAATTTTCTTAAATTCAAGTTTGAAAGCACGTTGATCAATGTACAAAATATATAAATATAATGGCATTAACCTGTTTTACTGTAATAAAAAAAAAAAAAAAAATACGCAATATATTATGTATACGAGTGGATAACTGAATCGATTGAATTTACTTTTAAAAATAAAAATTATTATTGTTTTTTCTCAGTCTAAATCGAGGGCCTGAAATGCAGGACTGTCATAAATACAGTTTAAAGCACCGTTGGACGTAGAGTACATCAAACAAATGTAGGACAGACCGACTCTTCTTGTAAGAAATTTGGCAATCCTAATTATACATAATTTAAACGTTTATTTACCTGCTGTTACATTTATTTTTATTTGACGGGATGGATTACGAGGTGTTTGAGTGTATGGTGAAAAGCTATAGTAGTATTAGACGCCCATATGAAAATACAAGAAAAAATCGCGTTTTAAAATGCTTTAGAATGATGCAGAATCCATCGCGACGTATATTGAGATATTTCTCAGTTTCCTTCGTAGCGAACTTAAAAAAAAGGTAATTTTTTTTCTATACACTAATCTGTTGGAAAGCGATTTTTTGAAAAATCAATACGTGAAACATTTTCATTTCCGGGTGACGTATAATATCGACCCTAGTTCGCGCGTATAGAATACAGTGCCGAAGATCCCGAACTCGCAATAATTTGTACGGCGTCGAGGGGCTCCGGTGGTATATTGTGTACAACACAGATATTATTATTTGGGCTTGGAAACGTGGTTTTATTTTTCCTAGATACGCGACAGCTGCGCGTTATTGTAAACGCGTTTAGAAATAAGGGTTTTGACGTGTATCCAAATTGCAGTATAAGTGTTATTGCCAACAAAAAAGGTAAACAAGAGGGTCGACATCGCGCGTATACACTGGGTGTGATAATACATTATGTATACGCCATGGTACGCAGTAAAGGGTGGAGATTCGGGTGTACCAAAATAAACTTGAAACCAATGAACCGTGGCAGAGAGCGCCGCGTTATTCGAAAGATTCGACACAATTGATTTACATAACCTAATAATAGGAAGAAAAAAACGTGTACGCGAGTCGTTCGCGCGAATTTAAATATTTTCGACTGGTTTAAGTTTTCCATTATATTGAATATACCTATCTTACCTATGTATGTGTATATAAATATATATTATAATAACAATATTAAGGTTTCAAACCTGCAGAAAAATGCTGCAGTCTTCGAAATATTTTATACACGTGCAGATATTATTTTAAACACGCACGTTCCCTAAATAAAATATAATACGGACGTTTTCAGTAAACAATATTATTCGGCTGTGGGATAAGTTTATGGTAATTTCGCAAAAAAAAAAAAAAAAAATCGTTTGTTATACCTAATAAAATATCTAAAACTGGACAACTTGACCAATTTTTTTACTAGATTAAGTTAAGTTATCCTAGAAAATAATAAGTTAAATTTAATTTAATTTTAAAATATAAATTAATTTGAATAGGTAGTTACCTACTAACTTATACAAAGTTACAAATGTTTAGGAAAATAATAACTTAAGTGAAATTAAAAGTTACTTTCCCAATAATAAAAAGAAAAAAACAAAGAAAAATTCACCATTCCCTTTATTTAGACTTTTCGTGAAATTATTTTTGATAGTTTATATTATATAATATTATTAGTCGGTTAATATAGGTCAATATTCATAGTTATCAATTATACATAGTTGTAAGTTGTATTATCAATAGTAAATAAATCATAAGTATGATAATTTTATCTTAATTAAGTACTTAGTTATACAATTTTAATTATGTTTTAGATTCTGAGTAAAGTAAGGGATCTATTGGATGTGTACCTTCTACAAGTAACTCCTAAAAGTTTAAATTGTATAATTATTTTAACATAAGTTTTAGTTTTAGATTTAGTACAAAGTAGTTTTTTTTTTTATCTGTTTATACTTAGTCACTATTTTTATCACCTAAATAATATAAAATATGTACCTAATGTATTTATCAGATATATTACCGTTTATATACTTAAATATTTGTGTGCTTATGTTTTCACTCTGCATTTAAGAATGGTTACAGTAATTATAAAATTGAAATATGGTATTTGAGGGTGTGGGGGCGTGTTCTTTTTACTTTATCGTTTTAGTACCGAATCAGTGTTTGGCCTCTATGGCGGCTGCACCCGTCTCCGTTATCCTTGGACAGCTTTTTTTGTTTGTTTTTGACATTAACCTTTCTTGCGCCAAACCCCGGTAACATTAATATAATATATGAAAATAACCGTTGTTTTTATACACGTGCGTTTACAGACAAACGCGTTAAACAAATTACAGTTTTAAACATAATATTAAGTACACGTGTTCGCGAAAATAATAAACGATCCGCTTAAGAGCTGTCAGGTTCCACGAACCGGTGAAACTTCGCCTCCGGACGTACGAGTTAATAATGTATAGGTACGTGCAGGCACGATACACTTTATTGCTCACGGCACCGAACGAGTTCAAATCGTATTAGATATTTGTTCCGCCGGGATAAGCGTAAAGTGTTAAGCGGGTACGTCAAAACATCAAATGGCATATTTAGTAATAATAATAATAATAATAATATTTATTGCAACAATAACATATTTACAATTTGCATCTTAATAATATAACTCGTGCATACATATTACAGCAGCCTCTATAAGCAAAGCTTGTGCCGGGAGAGTGGTTCTTAACAATCAAAGTACACCGGTGAATAAATTAGTATTCATTTAAAATGAACTATAAACAGTAATTTTTTAAAAGATAAAAGGAAAAATTATTATTTTGCTATGTACAATTACGATGTTACAAACAGAATTTGAATTATAGACGCCCAATATGACTTATGAAAGACTTCAAATTACTAAAAATTGTTTACATTAATATTTACGGCGAGAAATCGACATTGAAATATTCAAAATAGATCTCAAATAATAACCGTCGACGACTGTGTTACGACTATATACAGGTTTTTCGCGTTTGTAATATAATTATTGTAAAAAAAAAAAAAAACAGAAACCTTCTGAAATAACCGTTGAAGTCTTCCTAAAATCCCGTAGGTAAATAAACATTTTCACTGTTAAACAACCAGTGTGACAAATATAAATCCGATGTTCTAACACGTAGAGACGGCCTGAGGATTGGCCGCAGATCGGAAGTTTGTCCACAGCCTCACGCCACCACAAGTAAAATATATTTTTTTTTTTTTGTTTTATCTACGTGCCATATTTTTACACGCAACCTTATGTCGTATGTACCTAGTTTTTAATAATCAGATTTGAAATGTACATTTCGTATTTGAGACTACGTCATAAATAATTACCATATTATTATTATTAACATTTTGCGTCTGAATGATGGAAAAAATTGTTGTTTGTCATTTTTACGAACAATTTTTTTTTTTTTTTAAAGGCAAGGGAAACCGTGATTTAATGGCTTTGTTACACACACCCACGAGCCATAAGAATATACAATTGTTTTATTTCCAACGTACCGATTGTTCTAGTCCTAATAATGCAATAATAATTTTGGAAATATTTTTAATTTTTCATCGTGTGTACGTGAGATTGACTTTCCAATATTTTGTATTTTTTGATTTTAACTTGAAAATTGAAACATAGATAATATAATATATCCGCAGATTATGAAATAGTTATACAGAGTGATCAACATAATGTAAGAAACTCACTATTTCAAAAAGTATTAACTTTTTTTAGAATTCTTTTTCGAAAATTTAGTAAATAAGTAGCTCTACAACATTATATTACACTTTTTTTGCTATCCTTATTTTAGGAAATGAAACGACTAGATTTTCAAATGGTAACCCATGTTAAAAGGTTTTGGTAGAAGGAGAGTGGTGGAAAACTATTGAATCACCACGCACCATAAGCTACATAAATGATGCAATATTACTACTCTCTCCGAAAATTAAAAATGGAATATCTCATCAACAAGTTAATGGGAATTATAATTGTCAACGTTAAAACTGATACAAACTAATACTTCCTCTATTTATTGAACTTTTATCATAGGTTTCTTAATTGTAAATCAAAAGTAAGTAGTAGATTCACTCCCGAAAATAAGGCTAATAAAGGTTGTTATAAGACTGAAAATGGAAGATATTTAAGCATCTTAACATCATTTTTTCCAGGGCCTCGCAATATCTGCACGCCGTTGCTGCTAACACGATATTATCTAAAACTTTATCGAAATCATATGAAATCAAGAAAAAAAAAAACAAACGGACATATTATAGGTACTTCACACAAAGACCAATGTTGCAAAGAAGAAGTTGAAAAGGAGAGGGAAAATTTAATGTATATCTGTACGATTAATCATTGCTAATAAAAACGATTCTGAGTGTAGTTTTGTTATATACGTTTTGAAAGGCCGTAATGTTTACGATTTGAAAATAATACTTTATTTTGTAAATTTTCCCGGGTTTTCCCATTTATTATAAAAACTCATGGGAAATTTAAAAAAAAAACATCTTTAAAGTACCACTGCAGTCAGATTCCCTTTCAGAAAAAGTGCTACACTTGAAAAGCTGAGTAAAATTTCTGGTAGAAAAGTTGCACCAAAAAAAAAAAATAATAATAAAAAAAAATATACATCATTGTAAATCGAAGACATTCCTCGCTTCATTCAAAATCCAAAACCCGTTCGAAATATTAAATAATAATATTATGCACGACAATTTGAGAATATTATTGATTTCGCAGTCGCAGGTTCCATGTAGTTTCATGGAGGGATATATTGAAAGTCATCGCGTACACCTATTGCGCGTAACTAATCAAGTTCAGGAGGTCGCGACCCTTCGCTCTGAAACGCTTAGTATTGGTACTTAATAATAATAATAACAATAACAATCATACTTATTATAATCAAATCGAATAAACAATTAATATTTGGTAATCAATTTTACGTCACAATCACTATTTACTTTACTTTGTATAATAATATAATGTTATAATATCTTTACATCTATTATATCTAATATAATATACTGTAGTTCGTTCGCAAGGTTTATAATATATAATGATAATATTATTATTGTTATATACAGGAGAAAAGCCTTGACACTGCTGAGACACACTGAGACCTTATTTATCCGATACGGGTTTATGACTAATTAGTTGATTACTAAGCAGTATCGTATTAAATATAATATTATTTAGGTATTATTATAACTACAATTAGTTTTAATAAATCATCGTATTGAATTATCTTGCGGTTGCCTAACCAAACATGTTCTTCGTGTCTAACCGTTATAGGTTATTAATTTTTATTAGTTCTTCTATTTTTTTTTTTCTGTGTTTTGTAATAGTTTTAAACAAAATTTTCATATTTTTATTATTTATATAGTTTATTAACAACAATAGTATTATGTATTTTATTTCTTTGGTCTCGAGGAAAAAGGACAATCGAGTTGATTTTGTACACAGTTTTCAATACAAACAAATGTTGAAAATTGTTGAATGATACATAACGGCTGAATTGCTAAATGGCCTATCCTAAACACGGCATCCTAAATGGCTTGAATCACGTAATTAACTATATTCCAAACAAAAATGATTGCATCATAGCGACTTAAGATGTTAGCACTACAATATTATAATACATATTTTGTACACTACCTATATGTATGGACTTATGCCATTTAGAACGAAAAACGTATGGGACAAGCTACATACATAAGAAAAAATGCATAAAAACAAAATCCAAAAATTAGCAAAATATGTTCTTCATCGCTTGAAATATAGATTTAGTATAACCATTAATAATACCAAAATAACATTAATTCGTTTTCGTTATAAATCGTGAATTTATCTAGACATTTTAAAAATATAAAAATACCTACTCAGTGTTGTATAAAGATACATTTTAAAATATTCTATATAAAGATAAGAGATGATTGCTAAAATTATTATCTAGGTAAAAGATACTTTTTAACGATTTAAAAGATACAAATATAGATACATATTAGATAAATTTATCTAAACAAAATACAATACTGATTATACTGCAACAGTCTGCTGTTGGTACGAATTTTTAGCAATATTTTTGTTTGTCACCTGCAAGCGTTGGCGTAATCAAAGGGATCATGAAGGTCATTGGTCGTATTTTAAAATGTTTTTTTCGGAATTGTTTTTCGCTTATATGTTAATTTATAGTATATGTGATTTATTTTTATATTTATAGCTAATTTACTATACACTTTTCTTTTCTGAATGAAAATAAAATTTGATAATTCAACATTTACAAAAGAAAATACATCTACTTAGGACGGGTGCACCATTGTTATAGGTTTAAAGTCGAGAAGGTGGGATACATAAAGTTATTTAATTTATATCTGTAAGCAATGATAAACTATTGCTAACGAAAAGCGATTCGGAGCGAAGTTCGGTTATACACAATATACAATATACATGTTATGAAAGGCCATATAATTAAATAATTTATTTTTTGTTAACACTTAAATAACCTATACAATTTTAAATTTTAAAATAAGTGACTATAATACATTCAAAAGAATTTGCAGGTAAAAACAGCTTAAGCCCTGTAAAATCTAAAAAAAATAATACCTTCAAAATTTAAATTACGTCAAGTATACTTACTGTCCTGCTCGGTATTTGACTCGTGTTAAAAGAAATAACAGAAAAATAATCATTACACTATTAAGTAAGCCTTTACACGGACTATATTGTGTTATTTATTAGAGTCTGAGTATTCTAATTAGTTTTACTATGATGTGTATTTTTTTTTTGTTCTTTTGTTTATAAATAACTTTTCTTCTAGAAATTTCGCTCCAATCAAAACACAATACGGGACCATTTTTGTTGCATTTTGACTCTAGTTGGTACTTAAGAAAGGTCATTTTTTTAAAATATTTTTAAAACCTAGTTTTTAAATGTACCTATACAGTTTCGTTAAAAAATGTATAATTTTTATAATGGTTTTTAATGTTCACTCGTTTTTAAATGATTTTAAATTATCTTGTTGTCAATTTTTTTTAAAGTTTCTTTTTTTTATAAGGTTTCAACGATTTATCGGTACTTTCTTGTATCTACTTTTCAAATGTATATTAATTTTTAAGAAAAATGTTAAACTTGTGCGTATTATATTATACAATTGTACAATTAACATACTTGTATATATATAATTGTTTTTTCTTTATCAAGCTTTATAAAAGTTTAAAAAAAAAAAATAACAAGCATCTTTGATAATTTTCTTAAATTTTAATAAAAACGAACTATCGATTTTTTTTTTATTATTATTATTATTACACTTATTTTATCAACGAAATAAATCGTAGTACACGATATCCGATTCTGAACGATGTTTTAGTTACACGTTATTTGACATTTGAAATATAATCGTACATATCTCAGTTTTTATGATTTTTGATAAGTTTCTACGATTATTTTAAACTTAATTACGCTGAAAAAACAAAAATTGAAAATAATAAAAAAAATTATTTTCGTACATTTTCCCATACTGTCTACATTTTCTTTTTCGGTTTCACTCTATTGTTAAAAAAAAAACTATAAAGAAAATCAAATAACTGCTTTCTTAGTCACCAACTAGATTACAAATTCAACAAAAAAGGTCTCTTATCGTTTATTCATTGAAGCAATATTTATAGTGGAAAACATAAACCGTAAAAATTTAAAACAATAAAATCGTTGTACTGTAATTTTTAAACAAAATCGTATATTTTGTCTTTTTTGGTTTTTCCCAATTATTATGAAAAATACTTTGGATATCGTAAAGCAACTTAGGTGCTCTGTTAGTGGCGAAATATTCTAAGGAACAAAATAGTTTTTCTTGCATTTTTAGATTGAAACAATATTTCTGGTAGAAAACATCGTAAACAAAAATTAAAGACAATGAAAACGGTAACGCCACAGCGCGCTGTAAACATTTACTTATAATTTATTTTATTTTGGCTTTTCCAGATTATTTCGATAACCCATGGAAAATCCAAAAACTACTTCCCCTACGCACCAACGAGAGAAAATTACCATTCAGAAAAGATGCTGTAGTCCATACATTGGAATAAGTTTTCTGGTAGAAAATTTATTGATAAACACAAAAAAAACACATACACACACAGATTAAAGTAAAACCAATAGATCCCTCGTTACGTTCAGAATCTAAAAGTCTATAAAATGGTTATAGGCGTATCTTCAAATTTTCCAAAAAAAAAAAAAAATAAAAAGTTATTTTTTAAAATTTTTTACCAAAACATAAATTACTAATTGACGTATAAATATTTTCAATCCTTATCTCCATAAGTTATATGTAAAAAAAAAAAAACCTACAACTTGATTATCTTTATTGTCTCGGAAAATATTACAATGGGTATATCTTCGTGGAACAACCCGTATTTTATATATACAGAGTCTTCTGAATTGTAATAACATGTCATACGGTTAAAGTTTTCACGAAATCACTAACTAAATAGTAGCGTGAACGTAGTACGGTGTAGCAGTATCGTTTTAAACATAAACCGATGCAGCAGTAATTACGTCTTAAAAATCAGTTATCATTGAACAGAAGAAACCAATACTGCAACAGCGTGCCTAATTGTTGTAAAACGGTAAACGCAACGTCCGCGGATCGGAGTCATGTAGGCTGACGCCGGTCCGAATATTTCGTCATATTCATCCGTCAACCAGGTGCGATGCGGTTTTCTTCCGAACGGCGAATTATAATTTCCATCCATTCAGGTGACTTTCTTTAAAGTAATTTTACAGTCCGCGCAGTTCCGCGTAGGTCATTTTATTATATTTGTGTATAGTTTTGCAGGTTACGGAGTCGACTGTGTGTTCAGTTTAAAGGACGTAACGGCCGATAACCGCAGTTTGTTTCTGTGTACACGGAATGATTCACAGCGTGCTCGTCCCATTTTTTGCGGTTAAATTTTGCGTCTATTCAAATTCCGATTTTTGGAGTTTTTAAGTATAGTTCAATCCTATGGTTTCGAATACTTAGATTTTTCAGAGCACTTAAAGAGTATCCTGCGGCGATACCGACTTTGGTTTTTTCAAACGAGAACCTATATCGAAAATTCCATAAACAGATTAAGTATTAGTTTCAATAAATTTTGGTGCCAACATTTTTGATTTTCGTCAACCCGTTGACGAGATATCGACTTTTCAGTTAAGGTAGGAGGAGAGAAGTCGATCTAAGTTAATACGCCGCGAGCTGTGCCGTCAGACAAAGGATACTCCACTTCTGTCCCTTTACCTTTACATAAAAGTTGAATATCTCGTCAACGGTTTGACGGAAATCAACAATTGTGACACCAAAATGTATTCAAATTAATTTTCCATCTATTTGTGAAATTTCTAGTATATTGGTTCCCGTTTGAAAAACCAAAATTAGTATCGCCACAAGATACTCCATAAATGCTGTGAAAAATCTATGTATACGAAAATATCGGCTTTAACTATACATTTGAAAATTTCAAAAATCAGAATTTAATTGTACGTACAATTTAACAAAAAAAAATAGGTTGAGCACGCTTAGTGAATCGCCCTGTATAGGCAAATCATATAGGCAGATGGGTACTGTTTGAAATATTAAAACATGGGAATTCGACTGCAAAAACAAATCTAGTTTTTATAAACGTATGATTTACGATAGTATCTATAGACTGATACTGAATCTTTACCGGATGTTGCGTACACGAACAAAAAAAAAACATAAAATAATAATTGATTGTATTATAATGCAGAAAATTATTATGACGTAGGTAGTTAAATACACGGACGTGAATAAATATTGTTTTAATTTTAAATTTGGAAGTCAACACGCGATCGAAAACATGTTTTTTATATTTGAAATATTGTTTTTAATCATGATAAAACCACAAATAATATATTATTATCATTATATTTTTAGTAAATTTAACGATACTTTAAGAGAGGTACAGAGTAGTAATAGTGATATGATACAAATCCGGGTAATCCGTAAAATACAAATTTTTGACCTCAAAATACAGAAATTACACTTTTGGATTTATGGTAGGTTTAATTATGATTAGTTTTTGAATTAAATGAAAGGTACCTGAAAAATTCCAGAATCTCAATTTTAAATAATTTTTTGGATCCTGAAAATTATTGGACTATAATAGTACAAAGTATATTTAAATAGCATTATCATTCCTCGAAATTTTTTATTTTTTTTTTTACATTTTTTGGTCATTCACAAATGATTTGGTTCATGCGAAACGGGTCCTTTACATCGTTTTTGAGTTGCGTTACCCTAGAAAAAACGAGATAACCACGGATTTTTAATATTTTTATATTGTTTTTACAATAGTATCTAAATAACGCGGTTTGAGTTATTGTTATACATTACATGTGTGATATGAGGGCACTAAAACAAAAAATTATTAAAAAATCTTTAATTTATAAAGATCTAGGAAGGTTTTTTAAATTTTCTCAAAATTAAACTAAAATGATAAAATCTCTTTTTACATAAACCAAATAGAATAATACGTCTTAATATTATTGTGTTTTGTACGTCGCAAATTGATTATTTTATATTTTAAAAAATTTACTTGACAGATTATTTTGAACACATTATGATAGCATAATATTTTTAATCTAAACACCTTTTTAAAATATTATTTTTACGAAAAATATTTTCTAACAAATTATATTTTATCCGGATAACTGAAAATGTATATTTCATTTATAATCAGTATAACATTATGTAGCTTATTTATTTTAAATACGATAATGGTAATTATCTTTCCAAACACCGGCCATGGTAGATATATCTACACGTTTCATGTTGTCAAACCGTTTTTCGTACAACAACACATTTAAAAAAATTTACTCGTAAAATATATAATAATATTTTTGTTATCTATGTATTATGGTAGTTTGAGTAATTTTTGGATTGTCGTAATAAATATGGACGGTTTATACGTAAATTTGTGGGGGAAAAAACTCGTACTAGATTATTAACAAAGTACGATGTAATAAAAATTAATAAATATGACTTTACAATGAAATATGACTGTAGACATAAAAGCGTGGCGTTTTAAATGAGACGCGTGATATTATAAAAACGGATGACCAAAAGTTGTTTCGTAATTTTATCGATGGATCCGAATCGTTTCGACTGAAGTACACATTTTATTTACATATATTTTTAATTTTTCTAACCGATATATTAACAAATTTTTTTGTAGTTCCGATTTATGATATAATTGTTGTACATCTAGTAATCGGGGTTCGGGACCCAAGCACTTCCTTATATTTTTGGATTGTTGAATGCTATGGAAACACTCATGTCACGCTAAAATGATTTAAAAATTCTTTTTTTTTTTAGCTTATTTCGATTATTTTTAGAAAAATTGTTTTTTCTAGTTTTTCTGACTATTTTTCGTTGTTTGCATATTTCTACTTAATTATTATTTTAATCTGTCAATCTTTTTAAACAATGTTTGTTTCCGGAAAACGCAAATCGTTGGAAAAGAAATACTATTGGCTGAACTCCGCTTAGAATTGTTTAAAAAAAATTATAAAAATTAAAAATATTCTACAAAACTTTAAAATGTTAAAAGTTTTTGATTTTTTTTTAAAGATAACATTTTTTTTAATGTTTTTAAGTGTAAACATGAAATGAAAATGTAAAAAAAATTGTATTTATTGTTTTTGCCGTGATTTTTTTTGCTTACTTTAATAATTTTAAGTGCTTATTTGAGTGATTAAATTGAAGTATTTAAGCGCTTTTTTCAGTGTTATAAGTCTGCTAATAATTTATACATACAAGCTAGACTACTCTGAAATATTATAACTTTGTGAACGCATACGTACAATATGGGAACAATGTAGCGCTTCTTAAAGTCACATCTAGGTATGCATATTGATGATTAAATAAGATTAATTGTACAGAAATTTGTGTGCAAAACGTTTACGGAAGTAAAAAAAAATAAAAACAAACTAAATAATAATGTTTTGGATTTTGTCACATCCATAGAAAGCGTTCTACAGTATATACAATTTTTTCGAGGGGCTCAGTGCCGATTTTTCAAATATTTTCTAATTACGTGAAATTTTAAAATTATTTTTAATAAATCAACGATGAGTCTCCTCTACTAATCTACTATCCGATATCCATTTAGGGGCATGGTGAATGGCCGTTTTCACGGAAATAGGGATAATTCAATGTCGATTTAATATTTGTATGCCATTTATTTATTTATTTATTATTATTTAAGTTGTATGAGTTTGTAACATTTTTATAATATTTTGTATAAGTTTGATTATAAATATATGTTTGGCCATACATTCTATTTTGAACAACAGTACAAAAAAATATTAATAAAAAAAGCTTAGAATTGACTTTTTTTTAAAGACATGTTATAAAGTTTGACAGTTAAATAATTAAAATACAGAGTCCGATGCGCGCTGTATGAAGTCTCCTTTTTCCAATGAAAATATAACCACCAAAGTCGAGCTGTTCTATGAGATATGAATCTTTTAAAATTTAATGCTTCGCGGAAGTCACAAGTTACCAAATCTGGTATATACGGTGAGTGTTTAATGACCTCGAACTTCAACTGTTTGAGAGCGGTGCTGGTTGCATTTGATGTCTGAGGTCGGCTGTTATCGCGCTGCCACAAAATGGTCTCAGTCGATCCACGAACGCGACGAACGAGGGCAGAGTTTACAGCTGTCCCCTTTTCTTAGTAAAAATTCTATCACTGCTCGTTGTCATTACATCTGTACTAGGGTTTATTACATATGTAAATGACTAGTAGCTAGGCTCCATTCTGACACGTACTGATTAGAATCAAGTCGATTGACATTCAAGCCTATTTTACCAGTTATAAACGATTAATGACTATAATATCTATATTTTGACACCAATTTGAAGTCGTTATCTTATAACGATTGCGCGTTACTTATCATTCACCCCTCATATTCATTTATCTTTGGCAACGAGTGTGTAGGCGCATATTATAGTGTTTTCTATTTTTGGATAATCGTGTTATTGATGATTTCAAGGATGTACTTATCATATCGTATCCGTGTGACGACTTTATTATGCAGTCTGACGTTTTTATGAAAATTAATACATTCCTTGGCCTTATTTATTCATACGCGAATTTTTTTAAAAATGTATAATTGCCTGGTTATTAATATTCATTATGTATCATTAATGAATTAGAAGTATTCAAATAATATTTACACACGATTATATTTACGTAACCTACGTCATCATAATCCTTGTTATAACCGACAAATCCATTCCTTCCTCGTTTATATCAAAACAATTATAATTTATTATGCACCTAGGTATTAAAATTATAATTTACTGTAACCATTATTAATTAACTAGGTACTTAATTTTATTCTGTTGATGAAATCACATATTTTCTGTACACTTTAGTTATGTATAAATGTATAATATAATAACAGTCATCTATGAACACAACAGAGTAGATTAATTTAATTTAAACAACCTATACGCAACGATAAATTAATGCTGACAAAAGACGATTTTGAGCAAAATTTAGTTTATCATAATTAAAAACGCCATATGGTTATTCTGAATATTCGTCGATTTTGAACTTAAAACGCTTATTAAAAAATCCTATAACAATTATCATTGCGTCCCAATGTTAGATTTTATTGGAATTTATTGGTTTTACTATAATATTTGTTTATTTTTTTAATCTTTCTAGTCAGATTCTTTATCAGTGCATGAATTATATTTCTACTAGAAATCTCGCATCAAACAAAAAATAACAAGAGTTCTTTTTTTTTTTAATTTTATTTCGAATCTCTATTTGGTGTGTTTAAAAAGTAATTTTTTTTCTATTTCCTGTGTAGTTTTTTTTAGTATCAAGAAGAAACATAGGAAAAAATTGGAAAGTTTACGGTGGGTACTATTAATAGTGGTTTCGTAACTACCAATTTACTTTATTCTTTTATTTTTATTTTATTTTATTATTCGATATAGAACTTAACACTTACACAGAAAACTTGTATTAGCTTTTTTTAGACGCGGTAAAATTTTGAAAACATTTATTCAAATTTTAAGCTATTTATAGACATTTGTTATTTTCTAGTTATTTTAGTTTTATTTGGTTTAAGATCAATATAATTGTTTAGCCGAACTAAAATGCTTGAATATTTAATAAAAGATTCATTATAAATTTAAAATAGAAGTTAAAAATAATTTGGGTTTAGTTTTAATGAAGTTCATTAAAATTACGCCATTTTAAACATGTTTACCCTTTTCTTCATTCACAATCATTTTTTTTAAGCAAAACTTTATCGTTGCATGGATATAAACATTATACTTACTTTCTCAACTTCCCAACTACAATAGTGGCACGCTCTTCAGCATTCAGCAGTATTAACTCTATTTATTTTTTTTATTTACTACTAAGTACAATCTCGTATAACATATCTGCTAGACTAAAACAATTTTAACCACTTAACACAGAATAAAACTAAAAATCGGTAAATGCCAAACGCCTATTATAAGATCTCCTTAGATGCCTATTATATAATCGCCAGAATGTTTTGGAAATCTCTAGCCTACATGATTGTTTTTTAACAAAACCTTTGTTTTGATTAAACGAATTTCCCGTTTATTTTCCTAAGTTTTTCCCACATCTTTTCACAGTCTTTCCAGTTATTAAGACAACCATAAGGAAAAAATGATGCACCAACTAAACTAAAGTTATTTTAGAAAAAATTTTGCACTTTAAAATAAAAGCAACATTTTTGATAAGAAAGTGGTTTACAGTAAGGCAAAAAAAAAAAATACATCATAATAAAACTAATAATAAACAATGACGTTCTTAATAAAAATTCAAATCGAAATAAATTTTATTGGATCAATGTAAAAATAAATTGTAAGTCATCATTAGTATAGGATGAGTATCTATGAGTAGGTTAGCTATAAAGTACATTTCGTGTTTAAAACGTCTTATCACCCGAACCATGCAATTTTTAAGTCCTTGGTTTATATATAGACTCGAAACGTGTTACCTAACACAAATATTAATTAATACAAATTATGAACGTATAATTCACTACAAACGTAGAGTTTTTGATAAATTATATATACACACATCATAATATATTCGTACACGTTTAGATTTTTATCTTAAAGATCATAATGATATTATATGGAAATAATCAATAGATAGGTATATGATAGATAATGTACACAAGGACAAAATTATAAAATCATAATGTCGTATTTGATTTTAAATACAACATTATCTTTGTTTACCTTTTTTTTTTGCTTCATGCACTATTCAGGCACTTTACAGATTCTATTTTTTCTGTGTGTTTCCTGAAAGGAGTTTCAATGCAATCACTTTATTAAATGTGTGGTACCCTCGGTTTTTCGCACTTATTCTAGACTTAATTTCGTTATGCATATTATTTTTATAATTTGTACTGGGGCCTGAGTATTTAAAATTCTCTACTTGTTCAAAAGAGAACTGATCAATGCTCAAATTTAGTAACGGTGCTGTACGCCTTATCATTTGCATATATATATATTGTCTTACTTTCATTTTATTTAAAGCCCATATTTTTATTTGCCTTTATGAGCTTTCTTACAGCTACTTTTAATTTCATTTTCAATTCTCCAAATATTACAATGTCATCAGCATGTGCTAAGAAAGTTATCCCTAGTATTTCCTTTTCTCGGTCTTCTTGTATGTCTATTATGACTATTGACTTTTTCAAGAGTAAAGTTGGAGAGTGCAGAGAAAAACGCGTCTCCTTGTTTCAATCTACATCCGTCCTCAAATTCCTTTAATATTTCTCCAAGAAAACGTACTTTGCAAAACGTAAAACATTTTATTAAGTTTACTGATTTCTGTAGTTTTCTGAATTGTGCTGACCATAGCCGGTTTCTAATAATGCTGTCATAAGATCGCTGAAAATCGATTTTTTATATTTATAGAAATTGTCTATAACTTGTCTGAGGTTGAATATATATATTTTATTGTGGACTTGTCTTTCATGAAACCATATTGGTATATTCATCTATTATTTCTATTGAGTTTTTTTTCGAGTCTATATAGAATAACTATTGACAGGACCTTGTAAGTATAGTTTCTAATAGGAATATGCCCAGGTAAATTTTTACCTTCTTGGGGTTCTCTTTTATTGTAAATCGGACAAATAATAAATGTTTTCCAATTCTTCTCTTGTTATTCTAGCTTCCATATTACTGAGATGGTTTCATGTAAGTTTTTTAAGAGGTCCCGTCCTGCAGGTTTGATTAGCTCCGGGTTCTACTGAAGTGTAAATTTGATCCTCGGCCTTTTTCCAAGTTCCATCAGTATCAATTATTTATTTCACGGCCTAGTTGAATACACAATATTATCACAGAAATTATTCTTTGCAGCCTTCGGACTTTGATCTTTAGTATTCACCGGTGAGATACGTGTTTTCGTTTTAAATTCGTTATAAACTATTATCGTTTTCGAATAAAATAAAACATGCATACCGATATGTATTTATAGAACTGATACAATATCATGAGACTGAGACAATACAGTTGCGCAAATCATTTTTTAAGTATATACAAATAATATTTGGGATTAGAATATGAGCAACGTAACACAACGCATTTTGAACCAAAACTCATGCAGCGTGTACAATATTCAAGTACTCGTATACTCATAAATTCGATATTCCAATAATGCACAATTTATATTTTATAAATAAATACTTCTATTATTTTCGGGATTTTTCTATTAGGTCATCAAGTTTTTCAAATTTGTCTAAGTGTTTATAAGACAACATTTCGACGTTTAAGAGATTATTTCGAATATATTATTATTTGCGTATTGAAATATGATTGAAATAAACAAAATATATTTCAACCGCGGTATTGCGATAGTTAGTACAACATTTTTTTAGAAGTTGTCAATATAATTCAATTTTTGTATTTCTATTGAAAAATATGAAGATAAAATTTTAAATTTGTTTATTATTATAACATAATGAAATCAATATACTAAATACTTAATCTTAAATATAGTTCCCTGAATGACCGTGTGACCGTCGCCTTTTGGACTGGATGAAAATATATTGCGTGCGTACCCGCTTAATTGCCACGAAGCTTTAGTATCACATACTATTATTATACAAATAATTTAAACTTTAAATAATCGTACGAAAAGTAATAAAACTAGAATAAAATTTACAAGAATAGTTAGTTAATTTAGTTACAATAATAAAAAAAGTTTCAAGTTCTTGGAGGTTTTCTCTTCCCGGACATCCTGCCAATTCGTTCCTGGGTCCTTTTCACTGTCCGATTCTCTAAATTAACCGACCTTGGCTCACGCGCTGAGATTTCACTCTGATCAAAATTTTCGCTGACCTCCAAACCCACACATTTCCTCAAGGGCCATATTTCGTGCTGCACATGCACATGCATATGCGAACCGGAAGCCGGTTCGTGCTATTTGATTTTATGGCCTGTGCGATTGCCAGATACATTTGTTTATACCACCGTTGATGCAATTCATTGTTCTGCAAATCTGTCCCTTTGCATTCTCCATATGAGTGACCGAATTCATATCACTATGGATAGTATTCTAAGTCTTGTTTTCAGAATATTTTTTTCAGGAAAAATTCAATACTGTATTTTGAATAATTTTAAAAAGTATTTAATTTTATATAAAAAATAAATAGTTTTGATCACTCTCGTTTAAGAAGGTTAAATTGAGAAATACGTGATTTTTTTTACGGAAAATAATTTTTTGGATAAAAAAACGATCCGATTTTTTCACACCTTGCCAAAAAATGGGGAAAATTCCAAACGGTAATACTTGTTTTAAAAAATTTTCAAAAATTCACAATAATTCGTACTCATTCAGTCTTTACCCTTTATTTTCGATGCTGAAAAATTTTAAAAAGTATTTCACCCAAGTCTACATGGCACCTGAAGCACTTGGATATCTCAGGCATCTGAATTCAGTTGATTTCCACGTCACGTTGTATTCCATTTTGCCGATTATTAAACCGGTTTTGTTAGAAATTAAAAATCTTCCCATTTCGCCGACATTCCATTTTCCGACACATAAATCGATTACAATATTATTTAATATTGTTGGGTGTTATTATTGTTGCTAATATTATTATTATTATAAAACCTATCGATAGTTTAATATTTAAACCATTCATTGTTTTTTAACAATATATTAACCTACCATAAATTTCTTTTAATAAGAACACAGACATTTCAATTATATTTTAATTTTGAATGCTTTTATTATTTATCCATTTTAGATTTATGCGTTTTTGTCAAATAAAAAAAAGTACTTGTAGATATATTCTATTGAACCTGACATTTAAATCAACCAACTCATGCCTTTGAGTTATAGTAATATTTGATAAAAAGTAATCTAGCTAGGTAATATTGGTTATATAGATTAATATTAAATTACAAATTATCATCCATTTCTATAATATTCCACTCTAAGTTATAATTTATTAACCAATATCTATCTAGATATATGTTTGTATGTTATACAAAATCTGAATAATATTATTTTTACATGCATTTATAAATTATAATAATAGTATAGATAAACCATGTACTATGTAGTGATATTAAAATACACGAACTATTAAATACAAAATTACAAAAAATATTTATATTTCAATTGTTTTTCATTTTCCATAACAATATTGATTCCCTATCTATATTATACATAATATTTTTCTAACGTGAATTCATTTTGCAACTTGATGTTTATCTAATTATGTATTTTTTTTTAATTAATAGTTATCTAAATACCCGATCATAGCCTGTTAAATAATTAATACTTTTAATGAACTAATAATATTAAATATTTGTTTTGGACTTGTGTTAACGTTCAAATATTAAGTTGTTCGTAAGTATGTTTTCTTTTTTCTATTTAAATTCTATTATCTAAATACAAATATTAAGTTGACGTTTTACCTAATGATATTAAAGACATCCAAATAGGTATTGATATCAGAGACGGAATGAAATTAATGAAGCCAACCTAAGTTTGGACGATCATGGCCTTAGAAAAGTTGAGAGTATGTTACCGTAGAATATGAAGGACAGTAACAGTAGTAACACAATTAAAAATACACATAAATAATGCACTATTAATTGACTATAATATAGTACATAATTACGGTGATAATTGTTATTATTAAATATACAATATGCATAATAATTTTAATATGCATTATGTTGTTTTTTTTAAATAATTATCGCATACAATATAGTATACTGTACAGTATATTTTATATTACATTGTTATGCGCCAATATTATACTAGGAATAGATTGATTTCATCATCTGAACGAATAAAATATGAAAATATTATGTTGATATCTTATGTTCATTTAATTTATGTAATAGGAAAATATAGAAGCCGTACAATACCATGTAACCTAACTAAACCTACAGCTTCTGGCCTATAATTCTATTGCCTATATACACGTGGATTACTCATTATTACACCATATCACGCTTACGTACTCGGTATCAAGGATTCGCCTCAATGCATCATTTATACTGATGTAAATGTTTGTGATTTCCCACACGTCATATTCGACAGTTCCTATTATAATATATCTATTCGCTACACACTCGATAATATTATTAATCTCCACAAATCCCTCAGTCCTTCAATCAAATATTCACATTATTCATATTCCAATCATTTTACAGCGATTATAATCCGTTTTACATTAATGGTTTAAACCTCGATCCGAGGTTATACCTGTAGTTCAAATCGAAAATACCGTATTTCGATTGACTCTCCTCATTTTTAACCGATTGCGGTGAGTTAAACTTGGTTCAGAGATCTGCAATTTAAATGGTCGTCGTTGTTGATAACGAACAACGGTACTACGATAATCGACTATCATATTTATTTTATTTACTATATTAAAATTTGCATTTTTTGACATAATTATTGAAAGATTAAAAAGTCCATGGAACCTAAAACTAAATATATCAATTAGTATACTATTCGTCATTACCTAGCTATGTTTTCTACAATCACTTAGATATTCTATAAATTTAACAGTGGTACCGCCACATATCGAAAAACCAATAGTTTAGCAGATACAAACCAAATCGGCAACTGTTATACCGATAACAAGTTAACCTAGGGTCTAAATGATCTTAGCTGATATTGTTTTTTTTTTATTTTGGAGGATAATGCTTGCATACAATTTTGTAATATTTTTCGTTAGCTGTGTTGAGTCGATGAAGTTGTTCTCAAAGCAATAATAAAAACAAAACGAAAATAAATTATTCATGAGCTTGTCAAGCCTTAAATATATTAGGTACACTGTATTATTTTATAAATGGCATTATACATTGTATTACATAAAAATACGAGTTGAGTTATTCAATTGTAGATAAATTATTTCAATCTTCCGTCAGGCTTTTATTTCGCTCGTAAATTTCAAACGAGTATGTGCCTCACTGTATACACAACACTATAATAATATGTCAGTTGATTTTCCTATATCTGCGTATCCTTTAATATATCCTATGTATTCTATCTCTTTGTAATTATGTAGGTTAAACCGTTGTGGTGTCATAAGAATAAACGGGGCAAATGATATAATACTTTTCGCTTTGAGCAAATGTATTCCGTTTAACAACAAACCACTTTAAAATAAATTTGTAAGAACATATTACAATACTTACTGCATTTGTATGGAAAATATTTCTCGCGATATTCTAAAATTTCCAAATTCAATAATAACTTTTAATTTAATATTTAGAAAGTAGATTCATTAGATTATTATAATAGTTTGACACTGTCCAAACCAATACTTATTATAATTTTAGTAATAATTGTGTTTAAAAAAAATAATCATTTTATTGCTAAACTCATTTTATATTATTGCATTAATAAATTCCAGAAAGAGGGCCGAATAATATAGAACGCAGTTGGTTCAGTCACGAATTATATTGCAAATATTATACAGAATATAAATTGGGAATATTGTAAAATTATTTCATCCAAATTTCCGTCAAAAATACTTTGATTAATTTTAATCTGAAAACAAATATAAATTCAAAACATACCTACTGAGTTACAATGTCTCGTGTCGACATCGAATACGATGTCAGTATCTAAAACTTTAAAAACCGTACACAGTGGTACACACAGGATTTTTCAATGAGGACGTGGCTTGAAAATTGATTATTAATCAGTTGTTTCGTCATAAGTTTGAAAAACAAAGTAATTTTTAGTTCCGACTAATAATAAACATAAAATATGCACAAACAAATGAAAAAAAAAACTTAAATATTTAGGTAACTAAAAAAATGTTGGACAATAAAATACAATTTTTAAGTCAATAAAGTATTAAAAAAGTCCCCGTTCCCTGTGTACACCAGTGACGGTACGTAACCATGCATAGTATTCATCCCCCTTAAAATATTGTGCGATAAGCAGGGCGGGAGAATGCTTGGAGCTTAGTCCACCGTAACCAAGCATATTACCCCAATATTATTTACACGTTTTAGACACCGTTCGTTAGAGATCTTTCACTTTTCTTTAAATTTTCTACCCAAAATGACCATTTTAATTTTATTTGTTTTTAAAACGAATATGCTTAATTATCGTTTTCGATAGGACGTACTCCTGGTACAACCCCCTTTAAGAAAATAGTCACTAGGTATACGTACTGCGTTATTACACTCGGGTCCATACATATAAAACGACGTACGTCGCAAAGTAATACACGACAATAATATAGGTGCTCGTATAAAAAAAAAAAAAAAAAACCAATGATAATAATAACTAAAACATTGTCCCACGTATAATATTGTATATAGGTATAGTAGGCGCGGAGGCGTTTTTTTTTTTTTTTTTTTTTTATTATAATTCCCGCATAATACCGTATACGCGTGTATAGGTATTATTTAGTCGTATATGCGCGCGTAATAATTATAATTCGAATCCAAAATACATTTTAATGGTACTTAGGCTAGTCGGCCGAAACGGAATGTTTGGGAGGGGGTGGGAGTGGGGGAAACCTATTACAGCGCTTTGCGTCACGTACAAACGAGATGTTTCTCGCTATATAATAATAATAATAATAATAATAATATTATACGACAAGGGACGGACGACGGGGAGGCCGTGCAATCATTAAAATAAGACGCCGGCTCGCGGTATAATATAATAACACGGTACACGGCGATGGCGGGCCCAGAGTATATATGTGCATGCCGGAGCGGAGCAGAGACACGTACAGGGTATAACAATTCCCGCGTTTGCGGTGACCGAGTTCGGTATTATATATACCTGTCCGACTGTACCTACGTACGCGTACACATATATATAGGTAATAATAATTATTATCATTGTCTTTCCGTAAATGAAACGTATTCCGAGTCTATTTATTTCCGACCGCCATTAAAACGTACACGTCAATTTTTTTTCCATACAATCGTCGCTATCTCGTCGGCTCCTATGTCATTACGTTTTGATATTATCGTACATAAAAATATGTAATCGTACTTAACGTGTCCTCTCCCTTCCTTCCCCCCACAGCCCGTCCCCGTCCCGACTATCCGCGACGACATTATAATATATATATATGTATAAAACGGAAAAGAAAGGAAAAAAATTTAAAAAATGAACTAAATATTAAATGCGCGTTTGCGGCTTGTGACGACCTACACGTGGTCGAGCAGGCGGACGAGGAGGAGCCATAGTATTATAACGTCATAAAAATAGAGTTTTTTTTTTTTCTAAATAAATAAAAATACATCAAGTCGTTATTGTTCGACAAACGAACATTAGGAACCGGCTAATCCGAGCGTGGGCGGTTTGTAGAACGACCGCCGCGATGTTTTACTTACTCGGGGCACTCCTGGCCGACTACCTATATATATATAAATAAATGTACACTGTCTAATATTAAATTTAATATTATATTCACGCCGTGTTAACATTGTTTTATATCATGTATTTTTTAAAAGTCGACGAGCTCTTCGAAATTGAATTCTTCTACGGCACTGCGATTCCGAGAGGAGTAGTTCCACTCCTATTACGTCGCGTTTACATTTTTTTTTTTTTTTTTTTTTTAAGACAATATATTACACAAAATTTTCTTCGGTCGTGACGTTTCATAAAGATCGGTTTGTAATGCGTTCACGTTTTGTTCGTCTGTCCAACCGTTTTCAAAGTATACGGATTTCGTATTCGGTCGATGATTGCGATAGCGCTAAAACACGTCTTTGTCGGGTTTTCCCCGAAAATAGAGACTATATCGTTTCGCTCTGGGTCAAACAACAAGTTCGCGTTCCGGAATTACTCTTTGTTCTATGTAAGTGCAGTAAAATTATGAGAATTCGGTTAAATTTCAATATTAACGGCACCGTGCTATTACGGGAAGACGGTATTCATTCAGCTTTGAACGTCTCCACACAAACCCTCGAACGCATGGCATTATTAGTATCAAAAACTTGCATTTTCAGAATTTATTTTCAACCCTTGCGCTTATTTTATAATATTATAATATTCGTTTAATTATTTATTTTATAAAGAACGTTTGTTAAACGTAAAGTAGGTGGGATAAAATGGCCACTCTATATTGACGAAAATATTCAGCTAACGGATATTTTTTTTTTCTCTCTGACGTATTCAATGACAGCTAGTTTCCATTTATTAGGTATATACGCGCGTATTTTTTTGCCACTCGCTTTTTCCCGCGGTATTTCCACTATTTATCAGACATGTATCGGTTCCTAACATGCCGGGCGATTTGAAAACCGTCCATCGTCCACGTAGATAGTATAGGGTACGGGGTAACCGTACAATATAGTTTCGACTGTCCCGTAGTCAGCCGTACCCTTTTATCCGGAGAAAGTCGATATTATAAATTAGGTATATAAAACCGTCGGATACGTCGGATGCATCGGATCTTGTGTCCGGAATCGAAATGTCGAAACGAGAAATGGGGAGTGGGGAGTCAGGGGAAACGTATTATAGTATGTAAAAGTCGCACCTGCGGAGCGACACCGATCGTCGTCGCGCAATACATAATATATAACGGGCTGGGGGGGGAGGGAGAAGAGTGGAAACCGCCGGATCGCCCACGTATCCGTCGTGTAGAACGCGAATCCTCCTCCTCCCGGCCGGTCCGCATAATATAATCTAACGTGCGCGTATATATTATCGCACATAATATTACGTATACGTGTACGCGTACGTATACATTATAATGTTATATATTAGTACGTGCCGGTGATGTGCGGCGGTGCAGAGGGCCAACACCCCGTATACAGTTTTAAAATGGCAATCAAAATGTAAAACACGAAACCCTCTGTGTGACGGGCGCGCGCTCGTTTTTTAAGTGTGCACGCGCCTCCGCTCGGGGGGGGGGTAGGCGACAGTACACATTATAATAATATGATATTTGTGTATCGCGGCGGCATTCAGCGTCAGTGGACTCGGATGGGAGGACCCCGGACGGGGCCACGGGCGGTTGGCGGGGAGGGTGGGCAAAGGTTTTTAGGATTATACACGTCTAGGTGCGGCGTTAAAGGAAAACGTGAAGAAATATACCGCGGCAGGAGTGTGCACTATACGTATATATATATACAGGTATCCGCCAACCGTCGTCATAAAGAAGTCGACGGCCGAGGTGTGTGTTTGCGCGAGTATATCGTAGACGCGTGTATACAAGGGATGGGGCGGAAGCGGACGTGTATATTAGCATAGCAAAGGGGTCTGACAATCCGAAAAGGGCTCGCGTCGCCGTCACGGCTCGGAGAATCCGTTCATTTCGGCATGCAAATCTGCGGACGGCGGCAACGACGGGACCGCGATTGTGTGCGCGTGTATGTGTGTGTGTTTGCTTGTGTGCGTGCGCGAGTCCCGCAGCAGATTGCCGCGGATAGAGGCGTTTGTCGGAGACCTTATGGAAATCGTCCCGCCGCCGTCGCAAAAGTCGTGAAAAATGACACGACTATACCGACAAAATATTATAATATTATAATAATAATACGTCGTATATGTGTATACGCTGGTGCGACGCTTTGACGTAAACCACGTTCGTGCATTTATGTGCGTATAGACGATTCGCGGGTATACATAATATTATTTTATACGGATACGTGTGTGTACGATGTTTAGTAAACATATTCTTCGTTTCCTTTTTGCGGGTTCTCGCCTTCAGGATCGGGGCCTTCAGAAATAATTTCCCGCCACCTTTCGCCGGCCTATAGTACAACACTCGTTCTGTCCTCCGTCTGTTCCGCTACACACTATAATTTAGCGGTTCTTTTTTGGGTGTGCGGCCCCTCATTAAAAAATATAATAATAAAATCAAGTATGCCGTAATCATGGCTATCAATACATAATATTATTAATAAAAGTCGCTACATTAAGAACGTCATTTAATTTAGTAAGCTTGTCTTTTTTTTTTTTTTTTTAACACAAGTGCTTTTCTGTGAGGTAAACAATACGTTCGTTTAGGATCTACAGCTACTTTTTAATACGTGGTACCACACCAACATGTTTACCCGTCGTCAATTATGTCACACCATCAGTATACTATAGTTACACCTACACAGTTCGTCCACTGAGTATTGTTTTCAAAAAACAAAAAAAACCAATATTCTAATGAGTTATAAATATCCTCGCCAGTTGTTGTGCTCAAACTATCATAGTACAAGAAATCGTCTTGAATACTTCCGTCAATATAACAGACACTATAACTTTATTTAGAACGTCTAAACGTCTGTACCTCTGTACAACTGAATAAGAAAATATAATTATGGGTTTTGAGTTTAATCTGTTTAATAATAATTGCTGTTTTATGTTTTCGTTAATCTCGACAACGGACAAAGCGTCTCTAAACATTATTATTTGAAGCTGGTATTATTTTTAGTTTATTTGTCTCTTCTTTTCCTGATATTTCTATACACAATGGTCTATTTTACTATTATAATATATTGTAATCAAAGTATATTTCTGTCATCGCGACCCATAGGTTGGGAAACACGGCACTATATTGTACTCTCGGGGGCGGACCCGAGATAATTAGTAGATACCGACGGGCGGGGCTAATAAAAAATTTACTTTTAAATATTTGTATTAGAAGCGTTTCAATTAACGCTGCTTACAATAGCTGGTGAAATCCAAAAGTTTGTTCACAAACGCGAGACAAGATTAGACCACCATGTTAATCCATTGGCCATCCAATTATTAGACAACTCCAAGGACATTAGACGCCTCAAGCGTTTGAAACCTGCATACAACTTAGTTTAAGAATTTGAATTAAGGGTAGGATCCACATCGTTGGAAGTGTGGCTTCATTAACGTGAAAAGTATATATTAACATCTAGTATGTATGAAAGATCTTGTTAAACATATCCTCCAATTTGGTCCATAGACCTCCAATTTGTTTAAACAATAAAGCCTCTGGGCATTTAAAAAAAAAAAAATATGTGATTTTTACAAGCCCCATTTTTAAAGTTTCTACGTTCTACGTCTTTTTCGTCACAGTTTTCCTGGTTTAAATAGCGTGGTTCACCAAACGGCTCATTTCCAATTGGATCTTCCTCAATAACCGTGACCCGTCTTTTCTTTAAGCGAGCCCCGTCCATATTTGACGTCTCTTCGTAATTATTTCTCTTATAATATCCGGTTGTTGAAACAAATTCTGCAACTCCTCATCGATACGTTTTCTCCGTTCGGATACAGGGTCCATAAATTATTTTTAAAATATTTAACTCACACACTGCAAGTCTCGTTTTCTCAGATCTCTACTAAATCATCGGGCGTATTAGAGTCGTGTATAATTTAATTTTTAGTATTTTTCGATTTATGCATGTCTACAATATTATTTTTAATATTTCCGTGAATTATTTTGTTTCCCTATTTTTTTCCTAGCCAATAAAAGACCACAAGAAATTTAAAACAATTAACATATCCGTATTTACCAACTAAATTAAATTTTAGTTTAAAGAAGATGTTGTACTTGAAAATTAGAGCATGATTTCTGGTAGAAAAACTAAATCCAAAATAATGAAACTTTTCTGCCGTAAAATTTCCCATTTTTTTACTAGTTTTTCCTGGTTATTATTTAAAACCTCCAAAAAAATCAAAACTTAACTTTCTTGGTCTAATCACTAGATCTAAAATGCTACGTAAAGCTCTCGTACCTACTGTCTTTTTATTTTGGTGCAATAAATTTTTTTATTTCTGGTAGAAAAGTAATTTACAAATTCAAAAAAAAAAAAAATAATCACAATAATAAAACCATGAATTGGTTTTACTATTATAAATACTCGTTGCGCTCGGAATTAAATATGTCACATTCAAAAATACCCGATGATTTTTTAAAAAGATTTCATCAATCTTTTTTTCGTATCGGTCAGTATTTTTTTTTTTTTATATATATAATACTTTCTTTTCCCAGTATTCAATGATTCCTATCATTTCTTCCGTAATTTCCGTTAGTCCAATGAGATCTTTCATTTCACATCTACTAGGTATCAACGTACACTCGAGCAAATGGTTTTGATGTTTGTTTCTCTCCACATTCGCCAGTTGCATTGTCGGTCATTCCCCACCTATTTAGGTTTTCTTTAGTCCTTCCTACATGTGTCCTCAGACGGTTGAGAGTTTTCCACATTTTCCAGGGTAGATTATATCCTGGTGGTAAGGTTTTTGTGGGCACGGCCCAGCCTGTGAGCGTGTTCCCTGGGGACATAGCAGGAACCTCCACGTAGTGTCCCTGGTAACGGCGATAATTCCAGTTGGCGAACGATCAACAGAAAGTAACAGAATGAAATTCCTGCCGGCTAATCTTGCAAAAACACGGTCAGTGTAATCAAAGCTCCTTTTCAGAGTCGAGCCTGACGACGATGTCGAGAAATATCGAAGGATTAACACCTGAAAAAGAAATTATACTATCCAACAATGTATGCGAAGATTTGAATGCACCTAATAATTTAATGAATAGCTAATATAGCTGTACTATAGTGTTGGTATTTACGAATAAACTAACGTGAAGACATTTTCGAACGCGTTTTCAAACTTGGCCCTGGCGATAGCTATATACGCTTCATAACCAAGAATAACTATTACACAACAGCGTTTTGACGTTACTCGGTATAGTTTCGTTTCGTTTTGTGTACGAAAACGTCTACCTAAAAAAAAAAACTAAATACGTATTACAGTTCTAACATTATATACAGTAATTTGTGTATACGGATTGTTGTGAACGCAATAATAATAATTACCTATCTATATACATATAGTGTATACATTATCCCATCATACGTTGGTTTGTTGTACCGATATCTTTTCGAAATACCGAAAATAATTATCATTCGTATAATCGTACGTTTAAAAAAATATGTATAATTGTAAAAATGTACAATTATATTATTGTATTTTCTATATACGTAACTACGCGTTACGTACAAATACTGAAATACGATGTACGCGTCACGCACATATTATTATTATTGACTAATACGAGACGTGTCGTTAACCCGCACACATACACGCACACATGGTTCATGTGTCGTTCTTATCTCATGGTGAACGTTTCCGGTATAAATATTTACGCGTACGTCAAAAGGGTTGACGAAAAACAAAAAAAAAAATAAGCAACAACGAGAAAACGTACACAAATGACGTATTGCGTACGTAAATCACAAAATGTGACGGGTAGTCGTTGAAAGTCTATACACAACTATACGCGTATTAAATGAAAAAAAAAAAATAATGAAAAATGTAATGCATCTCGTGTTGCGCACGCTCACGTTGCGATGATATTTTGTTTTATGTTCGTGCGTATGTATATCACGAACGAGTCGAATATCAAAAACCGTTGATATTATTATCGAGTCTATAAAGTGACGACGGCCCGATAAAAAACGAAAAAAAAAACAAGTGTCATTAATTTTTTTTTTTTTTAATTCGGTTTAAACAGGAGGAGGAAGTATCGAAATACGATAGCGGGAGGATACAATATATTATAACGTTTTATATTATGCGCGTCGTCGTCGTGGTATAATTGTAATTATTGCGTTAATTATGTACGACAATATAGTATTAGACATTTCCGGTACGGTTATTTCGGTCTTGTAAAGAGATGATCTTCAAAAGTGTATTCAAGTAGGTGTCTGGTATGCACAGCCGATATACCTGTAGATATTGATTTCGAAAAGTATTAAAAATATACGTATTCGAATACCTGTACTTGTTGTAAAAGTAGTATTCGAATGTAAATACGGATACTTCAATAGAGTATTTGTAGATACTTTCGAATAGATTTCAAATATTTCAAAATTTCAAATAACATTAATTGTCTTATCATTTAAATCAATTGGATTTTTTTTTTGGTAATTTCATGTTTTACATTACATTTAACGACTCGTAAATAAATAATATTGTCATATAAATTACTCATCTTTAACCGGTTATTTGAATTGTTGTCAGTTCGGTCGAGTCATTCATACACAAACAAAAAAAAACATCAGGTTATTTCCATAATATCCACTAAAACGGATTTCGTGGATGTTGACCATATCTACTGTTATTGAGGTTTTTCTGTGTGTAGGGGAAAATCGGTTTTGTCGTTATTATTGTCAATTTGTGTTGTTAAAGTGCACAAAACAGCTACGCGTTTTTTTTTGATAGGACTGAAACGGCCCACCGCGATCCCGTGACTTTAATACCTTATGATTTTTCTCCGTAGGCAGTTGATCAAACAAAAAAATGATCAGAACAAACCACGAGATTTAGCGGAACACAAACAAGACGTGCGACGTGTCGGTGTTCGCGACCTCGACAGCAAAATGCGTGAGTGGATCATACAAAGATTTCATTGACCGAATAATCACGTTTGGAGTCAGCGAAGGGTAATGGAGTGCGTGATACGTCCGACAATGTCGTTCGTGTTTAAACCCTAGAGAGCCGCTGAAAAAGTAGCAGTAGATGTTTTTTGCATTTTTATCCGACGTTATAGCGATACAAAATGGTCGTTTAACACGATTAAGATCGTAATACAATAACGCCAAGACCGCGAAACTGAACGAAAATTGTTGCGGCCGAATCGATCGGTTTCGAGTTGATACACGGCTGCAGTGTAGCGGAACGGTGTAGAACGTTTCGGGACGCCGGCGCATTTACGGCCACCGCCATAACCCGGTGTTGTCCTGTGTGTGCCGGACAATCGAAAATCGTTCTCTAGTTTCGCTTATTGCGTTCGAACGGCATTTTTACCGCGGGCGAAACCGTAAAGACGATAAAGACCGCCGTTTTCGGCGCGTTTTACGCGGCTATAGTTCCGGCAACGCGGTACGCGGTACGAGACCCGTCCGTTTCCCGGCTCGCGAGTCGCCCGGCTCGTCGGAGCGGCGGGCGGCCACGCGACATTGTCGAATTGTTTCCCGTACGTCACACGCTCTTGTCCGGCGCACTGGTGGTACGCCGGTAATGTTGCGCGCCCGCTCCGACGATCGTAACGGGCCGCCGGGAAACGTTAACGTTGTTGTTTCGTTTTTTCGTTCGTCCGAGAACGCGACGGCGTCACATTATCATTATCGTTATTACTATTGTACACATTTCGATCGCGCCGTACGATAATATCAATCGCGTACGCGGGCGACACGGCGGGCCGTGACAAAACGGGAGCCCGGCTTTACGCGCGGTCGTCTGCACTCGCCTCCATTTCGCCGCGCGGTGTTTATAATGACCCCGGTAGTACGAGCGCGCGAAATCGGGTGCTTAAAATCGCATTAGGCGCCGTACGCGCGGCTACGGTATCGCCGCGGAGATGTGTACGCGGGAATCGCCGGCCGGCCGGACAAGTTCGGGTAGTAAAAAATAATGATTAGAGAGAAAAAAAAAAAACGATAAAATAAACAATAAAAAAATACCTCGAGTTCTGTTCGTTTTTTTTTTCACCTTTCCCCCCGTCCCCGGGGTCCCCGCCTAACCTAACCCAACTGCGTTCGTGAAACGATTTCGAAAATCCCGGAAATATCATGCGCGCCGGGAAATTAACGTCCGAGATTAAGATCGCGGCAGTCTGCAGTGTCTGCAATTATCGTCGTTAGGCTATCCATCGAGTGGACGACAGATACGGGCGATACCGTCCGCAGTGGCAACTGCGCACCGCTTTGCGCGGGTCATTTATTCGAATTTTTTTTTTTTCAAGAAATCACCCGGTCGTAAAAAGAAAAAAAAATAATAACCGTTTTTGATTACGATATTTTTGAGTAACGGTGACCGTCGTAAACGCGATTTCCGCAATACCGCCGCGTCACCCATATCGAAACGATTGTATACACGGGGAGACGGGGAGGCGTTACACAACAATCGGCGGTTGTTGGTTTTGAACCGCTGCTAAAATACTATCGCATACGATTTTAAAACTGTTTTGTATGTATGCACATGTATATAAACCGAGGCCATATATATAGTTACTGTCTTGTAAAAGATGCTTTTTAAAAGTATATTCAAGTATAATACATAGTTACAGATACTTATTTTGAAAAGTATTTAAAATAACGTATTTGAATACATATAGGTAAACAAATTATTTGAGTATAGTAGACACAGATACTTCAAAATAAATTTAAATTTTTTGAATTATATGTTTCCCGTCTTTTACATCGACTGGGTTTTTTGTTGGTGTTTTCACTTTTTAAATTCATTTTATCGATCATTTTACACCGTATTATTTGGCGTAAGTAACTATAATAAACTATTATACTCGCCTGTTTCCTTTGATTGTCAGTTCAGTTGAGTCACATACGAAAATAAATCTAAAAGTCAAAAAAGACATTCAGAAGATGACAGTAACATTATAATACGTATGTCTTTATACTATAGTTTCTTGGTGTTCACTATACACCTCGAACAAATATTGACCTTTGTTATAATCTCCATGCAACCCATTGAAAGCTGCTTGTATAGATAATAATGAAAAATCGTTCAAAAAAAATATTATATTTTCTCATTCGAATCATAAATCCATAGCATCGATTCTGTTTCATTAAACATGATTGAATTAAGCACTTTCCAACACTATTATACTGACGTATAACAAATATTACAATCTCAGTGTTTTACTACATTTTATCGAACAGACAAATTCATAATAGATAATACAATAGCATTATCAAAAGCAACTTATTATAATAGACAGTCAAGTTACTACATACAGACGGGGATTTATGAGTTTGCCCCCTCCCGAATTTCTCAAACACATCATTATACTAATTATATAGTTCAACATATTTAATTTTGTTAATTATGAATCTCTCCCGAAATTGTTTTCTGTGAAAATTATTTTTTATCAAATATTTCAATTGTGTCGAACTTCAAAAATTTGTTTTAAAAAAGGCTCACACCATCAAATAGTACCTATATCTAAATGACTATAATTTATAATTCGGTCAAATTAAACAGGTGTTGTAGTTGTTCGTGCTTTATACGATAAAATATAACGCCATTTATTACAATCCAGTAATTGCACATTTGAAGCTGGATACACGTCTAGTATTCGGAAAAATATTTAATCAAGTAAACCCGTGTTTACAGTCTATATCAGCGGTTCTAAAACCTTTTTGTTCGTAAAGCGCTTATGAATGTATCTTGCCGATAAATTCTCGCCCGAATTTAGTTTTTTTTTTCTAATCAGGAATTTTGTTATTTGCCTTAATGACTGTGGTCATTTTACCTGGCTTTAGGTGCCTAACTTAAGGTCTTTTGATTTAAAGACCGAGGTTTTCCTCATTATCTCGAATATTAATGAGAATTTTAAAAAATGTCTTCTCTAAAGTACCACCCAGAGAATATTTAATTTCAGAAAAGGTGCTATACTTGATGATCGGGGTATAATTTCTAGTAGAAAAAGTGTTCACATAAAAAAATAGATAAAACATAAACATCACTTTAAAACCAATACATTCCTCGTTCCACTCGGAATCTAAAAAATGAAACCATATAAAACTGTAGAATACGTATAGTCACTAAAGTGGAACGGATAGCTAATAACAATATAGTTACCACTCATGAAACATTATTTTAATTCATTTTACCGTGCCGATGTACAGGTAATCAGTAATAATAGTTGATTGCCTGTACACGATTACAATAATTTTGGGCGATTATTGAAGAGTGGGGTTAGAGAGGCCCTTTGAAAATTCTCGGTTAAACAGGGATAATATTTTCGGAGAAAAAATTATTGTTTGCCAAACATTAATTCATAATTCTGCGAGAGGTCATACGAGCGATAAGTTCTTACGCCAAACATATTCTTTTCAGACTGTTATCAGCAACAATTTGATTATTTGTATCCAAATAATTTAATTGTGCGGTTAAAAATACGCATGATATATTTTTGGAACACTCGCATTAAAGTACGAGTGTTTGCATAATAAGATTTGGCTATTGTGAAATAAGAGATGTTCAAATGAGATTTTATTCTCAATAAAATAAGCGTTAATGTACATTGAAATGTAGAATATAACAATTTTAAAGTGATACTCTGCACCGTATTTGCACGCACGTTTGTGTCCGTTCCGGGTCTAGTCGTACTCGATAAGGAATTTTATTAAATACTGTGACGCAGTCGCACTAATCGAACGTGTTTCAATGTTTTAAAAAACGTTTTTTTTTTTTTTTTTAAATTGTATTCACACATTCTTCCCGGTTTCCGCGTAATGCAATGATCGGATAACGCGCAGCAATTGCATCTCACGCACGCCGCGGCCCTATTCGTACTCGGTATTATACACGCGCGCGGAGACCTATCGCGTTATGGTTTATTTTTTCGTTTTCTCATATTTTTTTTATTTTTTTTTTTTTTTTTTTTTTTTTCTTACCGTCGTCGATTTCCGTCCGGCTGTCGCGAGAAATCCGATAAAATACATAACGTTATACATCTGTGGACGCGTTTCGCGTTCCGTATAATGTATACGAGAAGTGTACCATATATATATATATATGTATATAAGTATATGTATTTTATAATAATATACGTGACGGCGGGACCGGGACCGGGATTTGTACGTATATACGTATAATATAATATAATATAGTTTTACGACAGTGTCGGCATGAATGTTTAATGGCGAAAATGGCAGTTTGAATAAGGGTTTTGTTATTCATGGTCTGGGAATAAGAACGGGTCCCCGAACATCGTCCGTATATATATATGTATACACGCGCGTACGCGCACACCCAGTAGCGTTACTACACTCTGTTAAACCACGGCCAATCGAAAATATCGCGTTTCGCTCTCCTAACCTGCGAACCCGACCCCGCCGCCCCCTCCCCTCTCGCACCCGTACCACCCCCCGCCCACCACCCCCGACCCACCGGTCGCGGTTTTTCCGAGCGCGCCGCGCCAGTGTCGCCGTCCCGTTTATTCGCGTACACGCGCGTCGCCGCGAGCACCGGGCCGGGTACGCAGCGGCGCCCGCGGCAGGTGAGTTGTCGCGGGGGAGGGGGTGGCGTGGCGGGCGGGCGTGGTGCGGGTTTTTTACAATTTTTTTCCCGATGTTTTTTCGTTATTGTCATTATCGTTGCGATTGCTTCCGCGCGCCGTCGTAAATTTTCGTCGCCCGCCCGCCACAAATACGTACGGGCGGTGTGCGTTACACTACACGGCGGGGCTCGTTCATCGGGCGCGCGCTCGCCCCGACATTTCACGGTTAAATTCCGCTTACACCCGTATTCGAATTCAGATTTATGGAATTTGCATGCGCATAGACGAAGCCGATATTTTCGAATAGCTCGATTTTTCGCGACATTCAATAAGCCGTGTCCCGCGACGGTGCCAACTTTGGGTTTTCAAATGAGAACCTTTGGACTTGAAATTCCGTAAAAAGACCGGGCATTATACACTTTGAATAAACGTTGGTGTTTGTATTTTTGATTTCCGTCAACCCTTTCACATTTAAGATAGCGTATGGGGAAGGGAAGAGTAGCGGAGCACTAATAAATTGCCGCGCGCCGTGCCTCCGCCACGCTAATGATACTCGACTGTACATATTTCCCCTTATATCTAAACTAAAGTCCCACTAAAAGTGGAAAATCTCGTTAACGGGTCGTCGAAAATCAAAAATGTTGACACGAATATGTATTTGAACGAATACCCCGTCTAGCTATTTATGGAATTTTCAATTTATAGGTTCTCGTTTGAAAAACCAAAGTTGGTAACGCCACAGGATACTTCTTAAATGTTGCGAAAAATCTAAGTATTCGAAAATATCGACTTAATAACTAATAATAATAATTACACTTGAAAATTCTAAAAAGCAGAATTCGAATCTATGTAAAATTAACAAAAAAAAAATTGAATTCACACTTAATGAATCACTCTGTATAATATATGTATTTACGCGTCGCGCAGTACGCTCTCATCGTCCCCGTTTCGTATTTTAACGCACAGAACATACAGGGTGTTACATGAACGTCCGTCACCCGAAATAAATTCTATACGATATTTTCGGGGTTTTAATTTTCTTTCTTGGTTATCTTATATGATCGTTTCTAGAGTTGTTACCTCCACCCCTCCCGTTCCGTTTTTCTGTTTATCTTTGTACGGGTTTTTTTTTTTTTTTTTAAAACTTAAAACAAAATATTTAAATATTTTACGAAATCTAGGACGGCGATGTGTAACGTTTCGAAACGAAATTTCAGCGTTACGAACGGTTTACTAACGCGACGAACCGTTCCCGTACAATAGTTTAAAGTCATCAAACATCGTCAAAATTTCAAAATCGCTTTACACGAACACATTTTTGGCGAATAGATTAATTAATTAAATTAATTAATAATTAAACCTATAGCATTGTAGTGGCAACGAAAATGATGTAAACTATCGTCAACTATAAAATATTATAGACGGATTCGTCGTTTGTAAATATGTTCAACGTCAAAGTTTTGTTTCAAATTATATTTATAAAACGGTTGTCTTAGATTTTATAAAAGCAATATTTTACAAAACGTATATTTTTTTTATGTTTAGCCTTTAGAGAAATATTAAAAATATTAACACGCAAGTAATTATCATTTGGAAAAAAAATTTAAAAATAACGAACAGAACAAAAGTTATTTCAGTGAGAAGATCTCTGTGTTACATTCTGTAGATAAATGCGATTATTATTCGCCACGTGCCTCAGATTATCGCACGTGTATTATTATAATATTCATCGTCTTTGGTTTGAAAACGAATTTCGTCGAAAAATATGATTCATACGCTGCAGTCCCCGAACATCTCGCTGGTTACACAATCGCGAGTCTGCCTGTGACAATTCAGTGGCGTAGACTCGATTCGGCGAAGCTCTACTCAATTAGAGATTTGACGCGTTTTCTAACGAATTTACCGTTGTTTTATTTTTCTCCGTACGGTCAATTTTTTCAAAACACACCGGAACAATAAAAATTATATTATTCAAACCACAGATCTAAAAAAATGTATTCTAGTTTCCCTGATACTATAGAGTCTTTATCGACGCGATCTTTATTTTTTAGGATCTTAATTAACGATCAGTTATTATCGGCAAACAAAAGATTGTTTTGGTTACCAAAGTTAATATCAAAAATGTAGGAGTTTAAATATACCTGGTCCAATACAAGTGGAATATTTATGAGAATAAATGATAACTCAAAGAGTTTTCGAGTCAACTTATCGAATTAGATATTGAAAATAAAGTTGCAAAGCTGTATATCAACGAAGTTAAAGAATCGAAGTATTAGTTATTATTTATTATTGTTATTCTCCTGCATAGTTATAATATTTTCAATGGTTCTTACTTTATTGAATGTATGTAACGGTCTTGAAACAACTATTACGAAATTGTCGTGTGGTGGACAATTTTCTAAAACGCAACCTCGTATCGTTTTTCGCGAGTACCGTCGTCAGATTGTTTACGGTATTAAAATTTGGTCGGTGCGACGTAAAAGTTGAGGCTAATCGAATACAATAATGTTATTCTAGTTCGGTACCGGTTACAATACACGCGAGTACGTGATTTGCATAAGTGACGCGCCTTATTTTCCTAATGAAATAATTGCGTTATAACTTAACGTAACTATAGCCGCGCATATTGTTACGCGAGTCGAAAGAATACCAACCGCGTTCATTTTTTAACGGCGTGAATTATCGCAAAAATTATCCGTAGTTCTTAATAATTATCGTCGGGATACCTACTGAACGAAAATATTATAATATAGCTTGACAACATTTTCGTAACGTTATTATAATAATTATCATTGTTACAATAATAAAATAAAGGAACGCGATAATTGATATAATTTAATTTTTAAGTTTCGGAGCGTAGCGAAGAAGCTTATGATTTTACAATGATATTTATTATTTTTATTTTTTTCTGTTAACTTTTCTAGCGGAAGACTTCCTCAGATTTCTACGTGTAGCACATTTTCTGAAAGGAAATCGGTGTAAGGAGATACTTTAAAGACGTAATTTTTCGATTATCTCAAGAGTTTTCCGATCAGATACCAAAAACCGAAAAAAAAAAAACCGGAAAAATGTAGGAAAAATAATGAATCATAATTACGATATTTTTTTCTATGGACAGCTTTTATACCTTGAAATAATTAATTTTTCGATATTCTCGGAGTTTTCATAGCAAATGTGAAAAACCAGAGAAAACATGAGAAAACCGGAAAAAACGTAGGAGAATCGAGAAAATTGGTACAACATTAAACGAACAATATTAAAGAAAATATATAAGGCCTATTTAATTATTTTACTATAAAATGACATATATTGTTGACAAAGTAGAACTATCTACTGAATTCCGCTCAGAAGCGTTTTTTTCGTAAGCAATGGTTTATCGTAGCTTACAGGTATACATTAAATTATCTATAACAGTGGCTACATCCGTCTCCATTATCCTAGGAATTCTTTTTTTTTCTACGCTGCAATTAGATTTTTTATTTTACGTGAATTTGGATAACCACCTGGTTAATTAATTTTACACTTACTTAATGAAAAATACAACAATAACTTATGATTTTTTTTTATTTTTTAAATAAAGGTAGTCATACATTTTTACATTAAATTTTAATTTGATGATTTCTTCAAAACCTTCATTAATGGAAAACTGAAAATTCCAAACATTAACGGTGAGCAGTATTGGCCGTATTTAAAAGCTGCTCGTAGGGTTAAAATGCTCTATCCCCCAATCAAACTTACATTACAGCATAATTGAGTAAGAATGAAAAATCAAATCATTTTTTGAATGTTCATTAATCAAAAATAAAATAAATACTGGTTTGAAAAGTCCTATCGATAAGAACATCAAAACATTATTAATTAATCAGAATCCGAAAAAAAGGAATTTACTTTTTTTATGTGCAATCTCAAATGTCTTAGAAATGTTGATTAGACGTTCTTTTGAAAAATGTAACATCACCTGCAATCTATATGACGAAAATACGTTCGGTATATCTTAGTATAAAATATAAATTCCATTTCGGGCAACATCGTTTTAATGCCGCATTTAACCGGTGAAAATAATTAGTATGAATGTAAACGTGTCATTATTGAGATGTTTTTTGTGGACTAAATGATTTAGGTCAATTAGTGTATGTTGTTTGTATATTATATCGTCTAGCAACCATATTTTACCTTACAAGTATTCAATTTTATTAAGCCCTTGGATGTGCATTAATAGTTTTATAATACTTGTCAGTAATGAAAATAAAACAATTTTTTTGGTGATGGGAGGAGAAGAGGCGTGAATTAACATAATTAGTCTACTTAATGATTTAGGTTTAGTAAAACTCATCCAGTGGTGAATTTTAGGGGGTGTGATTTAGCGATCACTATTTGTTTTTTTTTTTTTTTTGCTAACGTTTAACACACGTAATAAGGTAAATCGGTCGATGTTCTGTACTCTTCAAATTATGAACACCTCACAACATAATAGAGAACACAATAGAGTGATTATGCACCTTTTGTTTTTTTTTTTTTGGAGAACGGGGGATATTTTGACTTTCTCGGTCTACCTGTGACGGACCCACGGACTACTTTTTGAGAACCACTTATCTAAACAAAAGCAAATTTTCGAGCTGTGTCACTATGGAGTATAGACGGTGTGGTGAAATTATGTTAAGAGAAAAACTCAAATTTTGTATCATAATTAAATAACATACCTAATGAAAACTAAATAGCATTATTGATTACTTGCTTAGTTGTTCGAATATTGAAAATTATAAACTACTTTAATTATCGTCGGAAATTTTAAATACGCACATATAATATTATATTATACTATATTCCATTAACTTTTTTTTTTTAATCCAAGACTTAGTATACTTTATTATTGTGGGTGTTTTGAGTGAAACAGTACAACTTATGCTAAAAAATTCCAAAACCACACCACACAATTATAACGGTAAACCTGCAGATTTTGACGCCAAAATTGGTCCGAGAATATGCTGATCAAGGTCTCAAGGACCAAAAAAACATCCAAGTTGAGGTTCGTTTAAATTTATTGGTATGGTAAATAGGTTTTTAAAATGTATCATTACAAAATCATCAAAATATTATCAAAAGACAAATCCTCTCTTATCACCCTTCCGAAAATCCTACAAGTTGCTGTTCTTTTGAAATCATAGTCATGTATCTGTCATCGTAGCATGTGGTTCTCTCCGAACCATGTACAATTATAAAGAGAATGTTTCACAAAATTTGCTCACCCCAGTTTTGGGGTAAATTTTGTGTACAATGAATTTTTGATTTTTTTTAATTTTTAAGTATCGTCAAAGCCGATATTTTCAATTATTTTGAAAACATTTTCTTATGAACAACTTTTATACAAGCAATTTTCCTTCGATTTATACTGATAGTACTTTTTTAAAAAGAAAATTTGACTGGGGAAGTGTTTAATAAAGGTCTTTTTTTGATTTTCTCAAGAGTTTTCTCAATTACTATATTAAAAAAAAAAAAACCGGAAAAATAGGAGGAAATAGAAGTGAACAGGTACATAATCGTTACATGAAAGAAATATTAATTGTTTTATCATAATATGGCATATATATTGTTGACAAAGCAACACTATAAACTGAACTTCGTTCAGAATCTTTTTTCGTTAGTAATGGTTTATCGTTGCATACAAGTATATGTAATAAATGACCTATAACAGTGGCTGTATCCGTCTACATTATCCTAGAACAAATTTTTTTTTCTTCTTTTTTAATTGCACGCATGGTATTAAACCTGCAAATACTTTTTTTTGACAATATTATTTGCTGTCGGCAGTCAAGGTATGCTTGTAAATTATAAAATCTGAGACAACAAATGCGTACACCCGCCAAAAATGCTTTTTAAATCTATGTATCGTACAGTTTTCATGTATGTTTTAGATTTCGTATTGTTTTATTATAATTTTCTCAGGGGGCCTCAAATAGATCACATTTCAGGGGACATTATTTTTAATTAAATTGAAATCGTTGATAGATTTCCATATCAAAATAAAAAACTTAAAGTGGGCGTATTCCTTTATATACCACTTACCTCAGTGGCGCCCAAGTATTTCACAGTACGTATAATAACATGATGTATTATTAACACCCGCCTAACCACCCACATCAAAATATAATTGTACTAGTTAATAAATATTATTTTAAGTTCATCCGTTAAACCTATAGCAGTCACTATACCTTTCATATAGGCTAAGTGCCAATGAACGTGTAAAGAATTTATACTAACAATTTTCAAAACGAAATTTATATATATATAAGTATAAGCTTAAATAATTTACTAAAAAAAAATTTCAATGGCTTTTTTGATTCTGAGTGGAGCGAAGAATCTTATGGTTTTACAAAGATATTTATATATTCATTTTTTTTTCTATGGACAACTTTTCTATCAGAGGACTTGTTCCGACTTTTACGAATAGCAGATTTTTGAAAAGAAATCGATGTAGGAAAGTATCTATGAGGTCATTTTTGATTTTTTCAAGATTTCTCTCATTAAGTGTGAAAAAAAAAAACGAGAAAATGTACGAAATGTATTTGTATAATATTATGATTTTTTTTTCTGTGGATAACTTTTCTACCTGCAATTTCGCTACAATTTTTATTGATAGCAATTTTTAAAAGGCAATTTCACTGGAGAGATAGTTTAAATACATCATTTTTCGATTTTCTTTAGAATTTTCTCAACAAATCTGAAAAACCGGGATAAAACATGGGAAAACCGGAGAAAAGTAGGAAAATCGGGAAAATCGATACAAAATTGAATAAATATTATTAAAGAAAATATATAAAACCTATTTAATTATTTTATTATAAAATGATATATATTTTGTTGACAGAGCGTCACTATCAACTGAACTCCACCCAGAATCGTTTTTTCGTAAGCAATGGTTTATCGTTGCTTACAGGTAAACTTTAAATTATCTATAACAGTGGCTACCCATTCGTTCCCATTATGTTAGGACGTCTTTTTTTATTTCTAGTTTCTACAACTAAAACTAAAATATACGATTTCAAACTTGTTAATTACCTACATTTGCAATTTAGAAGACGTACATTTATTTCTAGGGGACACACACAATTTTAGGCCCTGGCTTTCTCGTGAGGACCATAGAATTTCGTATTTGTACACTAAGTATTTTATTTTATTACACATTAAAATTTATTTAATATTTTCTTTTCAAATAGTGAAAAAATACATTCACACATTACACCGCAATATAACGAGGACTTCTCGTCAACGATGAATACGACGAATGGGAAGACGAAAATTTTCGAAAACAAAATCTGAAGAATAATTGAAGTATACTCGATGTAGTCATGGGAAGAAAATGCATTGGATTTTAGTGAGTTTACCAATTTCTAAATTCTGTTGGCCTATATAATAAACAATACTATAATAGGTACACGGATACGAACTACTAATATTAATTATCATTTGAAAAACGAATAACAAACAATTATTTAATTTCAAACTAAATAAAAGTTTTGATAGTTTATTTAATACTGTTAATAAAAGTTTTGATATTTTTATCTAACGCTCTTAATTTAACGGTTTTGACTTAATATATCATTTACGAGAGACTTTCGTTTAGAACAATGATCATTTTCAAGAACTTCATTGGATTTGGTAAGTGAATAATATTATTATATCGAGTTTAAAGTAACGTATAACAAAATGAGATTAAGGATAAGGGCGGCCGATTGATATACACTATGATGAAATCTTCCGTAAGTTATCCTCATCCGTTATTGGCTGCACGAAAATTTCGGCTCTTTATAATCTATCTGTCGCTATTCATTTTCATTCAAATTTTATATTACTATATAATATATAACTGTTAGTTGCCCGATCTTCTTCCGAGAGTAAAGCAATTTAATGTTCTATATTTTCACATCGGTAAATGTGGTATATTTTATTTAATTTTCTAATTAAATACCTATACTATTACGGGCATAGTTATTGGAAATCTTAAGTTCGGCATGAAAATTTTAAAATTAAAACACGTTAGAAATCCGATACATCGGTTATTACATAACACAAAATATAGCGCTTAAACATATTCATCACAAATTTACCGGATATTCGTTTCGAACGCGTACAAATACGCGTTTAAACACGTTTAAAATCTGGTTTTAAACAGACACTCAGTGTTTAAAAAAAATGAAGTCGGAATTACAAAACGGAATTTGGTACCCTAGTTCACTTAAAGTCCAATAAGCATACTTCGGTACTATTTATATGGAACTTATAATATTTTGTTACAATTTGTCTCCAAAATTGAGTTACGATCTTATAATTAAAATAGATACAGATAAACGTTACGGTCAAAACAGGAAATCAAAATGCCCGGTCACCGAGACCACGCACATTGGCAATATATTTTGATCTGCGCAATAAATCATAATTAAAATTCTTGGTATAAGTTTCGGTAAAGTAGACTTTACACACTTAGCTTTTCAATTTTTTATTTTGATAACGTGTTTTTTTTTTATATACTTAAGACATTTCTCTATTAAATCAAAATCCATCAACTTTGATTTCAAACCATTTTCTTCCTCGTGGTCAAATTGTTTAAAATCATACAAAGTTTAAATATTTGCCTTCTGCCATCTTAAAAATGTATAAAGCTACTACTGTACTAGATTTCGTTAAGACGTGCATTGACTATTTCCTATTGTTTTGACATTTTAATCGTATACATGGGTATTTAATACATATTTAATTTCGAGTTTCGGAGTTTTGCCATAGAAGCGACGACATTCAATGCATATTTTATATAATTGAGCATAAAATAAATAGCTATATAAGCTAAAAATATATTAATGATGAAATTTAAACTTCCATAAATTCTTTAATAATGATTTCCGCAAACAGTTCAAAAATTTCCGAAAAAAGCGTCAAAAAAAAAAAAAAAAATTGAAAATAGGGCGTCCGGTAAAATGAACTTGTTCCGAATTGTCAATATTTTGCGCCCAATTGATTGAAATAGACTGTATCAAATAGACTGTAAGCAATGTCTGGACAATTCAAAATTTTAAATGTCCTACCCGTCCCCAAAAATCGGGTTTTTCCTATTTTGACCGTAAGCTCATAAGGTTATTTCTGTTTTGTTAATGCGGCTTTTTTTTTAAGTTTTTATTTTTATACATATTATATAATAGAAAAATATTCGTTTTTTTTTATGGCAATTACGAAAGGCTGGATTCGAAATGAACCGTTTGTTTTCCTCTACGCTATACTTATGTTCTTTGTTTTACGTGAATTTGGAAAACCACACGGTGAGTTAATAATTAATAATTATTACACTAACCTAATGCAAAATATAACCATAATTTACGACTTGATGACTTATTTATGTTTCCCCCCTACTTTATTACAGTTGATGATACTCTGTCACCAGACTATTCATATTGCGATAAATATGATGGTCGGTGTGAAAATGGCGGATTATTGGAATACACTATAGAAAACATTGCCATGTGTAAATGCCCGCCGGAATATTACGGAGAAAACTGCTCTCAATGTACATAAAATAATAATAGTTGATAATTATACTATTTCCGTAGTATATCGGCCGTGTAGTAAATAATATTACGTTTTGTTTTTTTTTAATCGAAGTAAACATCGTGGCTATCGCTTCCAAAGCAGTTTTTGGTGTGTTTGATAAATCAAACCCGGACATAAGTCGAGGAAAACCGATCACGTGGTGGTGGTCTATTTTACCGTTCACAGAAGATATCCAACTACAGAAAATATATTCGTGTAAACTATACCTGCCGTTTGATCATTTGATATCATTTATCGTTTACTTATTTAACCGTCGATATTCATTTTTAGTTCATCAAAACCTATTGATGAGATTAGACATGTTTTCTGCCGTGCGTATCAAAAGTTCAACGAATACAATATTCGAAAGAATTTTACCTCCCGCACACCCAATACACTGTCCAAACAGTAAATCATATTTTACGTTTTATTCATTTATTGTCTGTATTTAAATAATTTTGTAACACGAATTTATATGGTTTTTAGGAAATTTACCACAATTGTACATGGTGGAAAATAATATTATAAATAGGGCATCGGAAGAATTTATGAAACCAGACAAAAAAAAGCGGAATTTATTATTTCAAGCATTTTTTAAATATTTCGTTCTTCAGTATTTAAACGATGATTTCAATATGACTGTAAATACATTAATTGTTTTTGATAAATATAATATAATATAAACACCTTATGTTAATCATCAACTAAAATTTGCGTACAGATCACTGCTTCTCAGCTATATGGGTCTAATAAAGCTACTAAACAAGACCTCAGAAGCTTTAATAATGGGAAAATGAAAATTCAAAGCATAAACGGTGAGCAGTTTCCGCCGTATTTGAAATCTGCTCGCCAGGTTAAAATGCTTTATCCTCCCATCAAACTAAAATTACAACGTAATTGGGTAAGAATGAAAAATTAAATCATTTTTTGAATGTTCATTAATCAAAAATAAAAAAATACTGGTTTGAAAAGTTTGACAGAATAGTTCTTCAACATTCTTACAACACCCATAACACCAAATGGGCCATGGGTCATCCGATGTTGAGCATGGACCCGATGTTGTTCGTAATGTCAACGCTTTGGATTCGTGAACATAATCGCGTGTGTGATTTATTGAAACGCAAATGGTCGACGTGGACAGACGACCAAATTTTTAATACGGCCAAGTCAATAGTTATTGGCGAGATGATGAAGATAATGATGAGTGACATTATTAACGTGGATACGGGACATTCGTTTAAGTTTGATCTCAAACCCGAAATTTTCCACGATCAACTTAAAAATATCACATGTTCAAATACACCGTTCGAATTTCTTCTAACAAGCATGTGGCCGTCAAGTTTACCAGAGAAGTTCAACAACGTTTCGATAAGCACAATGCTGTTTAGCGACAATAGGTCAGTTTTAATTAAAGTTTAAGTAGTATAAAAAAAAGTTTCCATAGACACAATGCCGTTGAACAGTTGGTGTGTAGCGTTTGATCATATCGTCAAGCAACCGTATTTTACTTAATACTTTATAAATTTGTTTAAGTCCTTCGATATGCATTATTAATTTTAAAAGATAACTGTGAATGCACCACTTGTCAGTGGTACATTTAAGACTATTTTTTGATTAATGAGGGGGGGGAGGAGAGGCGTGAATTAACACAATTCAGGAAACTTGGTGATTTAGATTTGGTAAAGCTCATTCAATGGTGGATTTTAGTGGGTGCGATTTAGCGATCACCACTCATCCTAAGATTAATTTTTACTATAAAAAAAAACTTTTTTAACTTAGGTGTACATTTTTAGTATTGCTTTAATACTTGTTATTCCTATTCTTTTAGTTTATCTGTCATCTATACATGTGTGCTCTATAGCATCTAAACCAATGTTTTCCAATCATTTTTTATACAATGTGACCATTCAGAAAACTTTCGATTGGTCGTAAAATATCTGTATTAATCTGTATTAGCTGGTTGTCATTTTGACTGCGTATAACGGGGGAAACAATATCAAATAAATTCGTCACACACCTTTATTTTTTTATTTTGTAGGAGGGGGAATATTTTGACGTTCTCGGTTTCCCTGTGACGGGCCCACGGACTACTGGTTGGAAACCAATTGTCTAAAAGAAAGTGAATTTTTGAGCTAGATCACTATAGAGTATAAAGAGTGTGGCGAAATTATGTTTAGAGAAAAACTCAAATTTCGTGTCAAAATAAAATAAAATACCTAATAAAAACTAAATAATATGATTGCTCACTTAATCAAGATTATGGCACGGTAACACAGGAGATCGTATTCATTCGGAAAATAAATGGGTGGAGTGTATAAGTTCTGAAAATTATTCACCCGGAATATAAAAAGTAAAAATAGTAGTTGCCTGGACCGGTCATGGCATGCCGCTACAAATGGTATGGTACCATAGAAAACCTCCCGTATTCTGCCCATAAATACATTACTGATACTTTCATACATATATTTTGTTTCGTTGTTCAAATACCGAACATTATAAACTATTTAATTATCGTCGGAAATTTTAAATTTGCACGAATAAATATTATATTACACTATATTTCATTAAGTTTATTTTTTTAAAGACAAGTATTGGTGAACGGTTTGAGCAAAACAGTGCAACTTATGATCAAAGAAAAATTAGGAATGTTGACGTATAATAATTACGGCAATTCGACGGAACCGTTAACGAGTGTCCTATTGACCATGTCGAGGGCACAAGCTACACAAAGTTTCAACAACTACCGGAGACAGTTTGGATTAAATGCATATGCAAACTTTTATAAGTTGACTAAAAACAGGAATGTAGCTAAAAAATTGCAAAATCTGTATAAACATGTTGAAGACGTCGAATTGATAACTGGAATGTTAACTGAAAAAAGGGTTAACGGAGTTATACCCACTGCTACTATCATGACAAACAGTTTCATTGTTAATTCTATTTTGACAAATTCCATTACCAGTAAAGATTTATGGAAAGCAGAAACATTTGGCGGTGACGAGGGTTTCGATATTGTTAAAAATGCAAATATCGAAACATTTATCTGTAACAATTTGGGAGACAATTGTAATGATTTTAAAGTATCGTTATACGCAAAGTAAATTACTATTTTATCGTGATAGTTATCTCAGCAGGTAAGTATAAATTACTTTTTGTTGAAATTTTTCTCTGTCACTCGTATATTTAATTTTGATGGTGACTTCACAAATTAAAATTTTTTAGCGAAATATATTATAACTTTTAGGCTTAGGTAGGATATCCCTTAATTATAATCATACCCTACGATGCATAAGTTTATAAGAGCTATGTATTTCCGAGGACATTCTAATCAATAAAAAACTAAGAAATGTATACAATATAAATAAATAACTTACAACTAGTTAATTTTGAACGGAGGTCCGAATTTCCTAAAATAAAATCATCAAGTCATTAAAATAAAATATTACAGTGTTATTTACCAATATTAAATTTGTTCATTCGTATTATACGGACCTCGAAAATACATACCTCTCGTCAAAATATGCACTGTTAAGTATGAGAATAATATAGGAAATACGTATCTATGGACAAATTTGGCTAAAATCAATATTGGTAAATAACATCCTACTAGTCAATTTTATATTATAAAAAATTCCTACCTCCGTTCAAAATTGACTAGTAATATGTTATTTACCAATATTAAGTACATTATTCGGTATTACACGGGTATAAATGCCCTTAAGATTTACGTATCTCTTGTCAAATTATCCCCGATAATGTAAAATAGGGTGATCAGTTTTGCAAAAAAAAAAAACGGGACAAACAATTTTTAGTTTAAATACTCTAAAAAAACATACATATTTTTTTTATTTTATAGTTACATTTACAATTAAAATATTTTTTAACTACCTTTCTTAATATTTTAATACAAAACTTGATTACTTTTATTGGGTTGATGTCGATTGCTCATCATGTCCTTTATTATCAAATGTGTCGTTACTGTACTTTTGCGATGAACTAATTGCGTTTAACAGTTTTGGTTGTGTTAGCAAAAAATCATAAAAATCATTACACAAATATTTTTTGAAATGATTTTTCAAAATTATAATTGATTTGATGGTAGGAACAAGAAAGCGATTTTTTTCGTCCGTCCATAACACATTAGTGATAAAAAATACTCTTTCAATTGCAGAATTTGTTTCAGGCATTGCTAGAGAATATTCTACAATATTCCAAAAATTATTTATCAATATACTTTTACTATTTAAAATTTTATAGATAGCACACCATCTTTCTTCAACACAAACATATTTATTCTGCCATTCTTTTAAATTTTCATTTATAACATTAACTACATGATTATATTCATCAAAAAGAATATCTTCATCCACATTCCAACCGGTTTGTTTATTATTTTGCAAAATAAATGTTAAACTTTTTTGAATATCATTCCATGTTGGACAATTTATCAATTGTGTCCAACGAAATATTTTTAGTTCTTCAAATGAATTTCCCCACTTTTCAATATACAATAAAAATGTGTCATAAAACTGGTTAGTTTGCTCTATAAATTGTTTTTTTGTGTATTTATTTTTTGTCTCTAGTTCTAAAAGCATCGAGTTTACACTGGAAGTTGAAAAGTTTTGTGTTTTTTATTTTTCTACATAGTAATTCTAGTTCTTCTGATACTTCACATGCAGATATGTTGTCCCTTTCTATTCTTTTTATAGTGTCACAAACGACTTTTAATTGACTTTGTATAAAATGCAACCATATTATTGCAACGGGGTCACTAAAAAATGATTTAAAAATGGTTGGGCATTTATCCTGAGTGTCAAAGAACAATTTTAAAGCTGGATACATTTCAATAGTTCTGGAGACTGCTGGTTGTAAGGGTAGCCATCTTGTCTTTACACTTCCAAGTAAGTTTTTGTATTGTGTATTTGTAAAATCACAAAATTCTTTTAATACTTCCACTCTCGCAGTATAAATATAAAAGTATTGAAATATTTTATTAACGATACATTTGACATCAATAGGTAAGATATCTGTACTAGTTTGCATAGCGTTGTGCAGAATATGAGCTGCACAACCAATACCAGAAATCTTAGTCTTTAAATTATTGTTTAAAATCGTAAAAACATTTTTTGTTCCCCTCCTTGCAGCGCTTCCAAAATTAGTATTACAGTTGTCACCGGTAAATGCAATAATTTTGTGAGATAATTTATGTTTTGTTAAAATTTCCATAATATATGACGACAATATATCTGAAGTTTCTTCTTTCAAATTTTTGAATCCTAGCAATTTTATTTGAACTCCCGTTTTAGGATCGAAATATCGAATAAGAATTGGGACAGTTTTTAAATTCTTATGATTTGAAGTGTCAATCATATAACCGTCACAAAATTAACAGCTTTTAGTTCGTCTTTTATTTGATCCATTGCAAAAGGAGCCAATACATTCAGAATAATTGATTCACACTTGGTACGCGCACAAGAAAACTTTTTTATTAAAGCAGTAGTACAATCCATTGACTTAAAAGAATGGTTATGTNTTCGTATGATTTGAAGTGTCAATCATAACCGTCGCAAAATTAACAGCTTTTAGTTCGTCTATTATTTGATCCATTGCAAAAGGAGCCAATACATTCAGAATAATTGATTCACACTTAGTACGCGCACAAGAAAACTTTTTTTCATGTAACTTTTTTATTAAAGCAGTAGTACAATCCATTGACCTAAAAGAATGGTTATGTACTATAGTGTGAAATGCAAACATTCCCTCTTCTGCTGCAATTTTTAATCCTTCACTAGTTAAGCCAGCTGGTCCTTGTTTAATAAAATATGAGGTTACTTTGTCACTTTTTGAAGCACTAGATAAGGCCGACGTATGTTTTTTCTTTTCCATATGCTGTTTGATATCTGAGCGTCCTCCATGTTCGATTGAAAATACTGCCTTGCACACCGTACAAAAAACTTTTCCAATTACTTCACATTTTTTTAGGAAAGTAAATTCGGACTGTAAAGATACAGTGAACGTGCATCTCCTCTTTGGCATTTAAAAAAAAAAAACATAACGCATCAACTCACAAAAATTTAAAGAAAAGAGACGATACGTAATGGTTATAATAAACACAATCGCTTACTGTTCGTACGTCACTATTCGACATATTTTGTTGTTCGACTTTTTGATTAAACAAATCAATATAATAATATCTAAATATATCATCGAGTATAAATAGTATTATATATTTTAAATCGTAATCCATATGCTATACGACGTGTATCATGCTTATCTTATTTTATTATTACTATTTATATTGCTCGTCAACATCGGCACTCGACGTTCGTTCCACGGAAATTTTAGTCTGTTATTTATAACTTTGGTTTCAAGTTTTAAATATAATCTGTTTTATATTTGGTTCATAAATGTATNGATTATAAATAGTATTATATATTTTAGTTCGTAATGCATATGCTATACGACGTGTATCATGCTTATCTTATTTTATTATTGCGATTTGTATTGCTTGTCGGCATCGGCACTCGTCGTTCGCTCCACGGAAATTTTAGTCTGTTATTTATAACTTTGGTTTCAAGTTTTAAATATAATCTGTTTTATATTTGGTTCATAAATGTATTTTATTCTTTTACAATAACTCATAAATTATAATTTAATTATATGGAAATAACGGGATTAAAACGGGACAATCTTCTAAAAACGGAATAAAAATCGTCCCGTTCGAAGTTTTTCGGGACAACGGGACATGATGATCAAAATAGGTACAATCCCATTTTAAACGGGACGTATGGTCACCCTAGTGTAAAATTATAATATAGGAAATTAGTACCTTAGGTCAAAATAGACTAATAGGATATTATTTACCAATATTGAATACATTATTTCGTATTATATGGGTTAGAATGTCCTCGGAAATACATAACCCTCGTCAAATTCTTTATCGTAGAGTATGATGCTACTATAGGAATTTCGTTCCTCCGATCAAAACTGACTAGTAGGATGTTATTTATCAATATTGATTTTAGCCAAATTTGACCGTAGGTACGTATTCCCTTTAGTTTAATCATACCGTACAGTGCATAAACTTGTTGGGTTAATAAAGTATTGGTAATTAGTCCTACTTAATGGTGTACCTATGTTTCTGCGATTGTTTTATTAAATCCAAAATAAAAGCATCTTGACAAAAATTTTGGGGACGGTAGGGCGATTAGAAAATATTAATCTTCGATTTTGATGATTATACAATAACACACCTACAATTGATTTCATTAGTATTTACTATACCAAACATTTTCTGACTTACCTGTATAATGATAATTTGTTATTCCTGACAAACGTTTCTTTCACCCAGCACATTTGCGGTATTTAGTAGTTTCAATTGTTTGACATATCTCTGCCAACCAAGGTGGTTTATGATGAACAAACTGTCTTCATGTTAAAAAAATTCCATAACCACACCAAACAATTTGAATAAACATTCTGCAAATTTCGCTGTCAATATTGGTCTGTGAACGTGATGATCAAGGCCTCAAAGTACAAAATAAAAACCAAGTTCTGGTTGATATAAACTTTTTGGCATAGTAAATATTGATAAAAGCTTTTTAAAACTTAACTTTCTATTATAATCAAAATACTATCAAAAGACAAAGCCTTTTGAATCCCCGAGAAATCCTATTAATTTGCTCTTATTTTGTATTCATAATCGCGTATACATTGTCGTAAAAATAAAGAAAGATTTTTATTTTTGTTATTTTAACTGATTTTGTTTAAATGTGTAACCTTTAATTTCATAATGTCTATTACAACTACTGATTTTATTGAGAAAATCGACATAATTGTTCACATCATGAATGAACTTCAAAATAAAATAATATCATGTTTCAATGCATACCGGGAATCAAATACAGTACTTGATAAAAAGTTATGGTACTACTTAACATAAGCTGTAAAATAATGCTGGTAAGAATTTATTAATTTTATTAATTTATTAAATTCATCAATAACGTATCTAATGTCTCAAAAAACTACCAAGCAAATTTTCCAATATAAACAGTTTATCTGTGTTGCCACAGAATAGACGTCCTCGAATGTGTTACATCTTTGTTTTTTTTTAATGAAGTATTCAGGTGACGTTGATGGAGAAGACAAAAGTATGGAACACGGAAATCGAAAGTGGCAGAATTCGGGAGGTAGAGAAGAAAAGTAAACGAAAAAAAAATATTTTGAGAAATGATATTTGACCTCAGAGAAACAAACACTAGGTACCTACATAATAGGTTAGGCTATGTTTATTAGTGACGCTTTGAGGAGTATAGGAACCGAATTTTGCGGTATAAAACTCTGATAAATGAGCATCTTTAGGTTAAGCCAATATAAAAATGTATTAACTATTAGTTATACACGTAAATATTTTTATTTTATCGATTGGATAAAGTGAGCGGACCAAGTTTTCAAGGACGTTGATACACCAGCTCCTGCATGAGTAGCTGCCTGCAGTTACTATACCGTACGCTACATTTAGAGTTCTAGACGAACCGGAACAAACAAGACACGGCGCGTAAGAATCGACGAACTAAACGCGAGAAGAAAATACCGATTGCAACGAGCAATGAAAATGACTCATTTCATTCGATTATAATGTAATAAAAACGTCCAAACTTGTTATTATACTGTACATTTTATCACATACCTATTTCGTCCTTCTAATGTTGACAATTCATTATCTTATACACGAAACAATACCTGCGCGTCGACTATTGCAGCGGACGACGCTTTTTATTTTTATTTTTATTTTTATTTTACGTCGTTTATACACCGATGTGTGCAATTCTATTGAAATACCTACCGTTCGGTTGCACGCACGGCGGCAGCGACAAACAAGAAACCGATTATTATCATCATCGTAGGCTAGAAAATTAATTCTATCACGACCCGGACAAGGAGAAAGTAATAGGCAGGTAGTAGGTAAGTCAAGTCTTCCATTCACATAAATTAATAACTATTATGGTTTTTGTTGTTCGCTTACACGGACGACTGTAATTTATTCGCAATTTGGATTGTATACATGTATATGTCTATATTTATTACATATACGCACATCATATTACGCGTGGCTAACTATATTTTATTTTCCACGCGAATCGTGAAGTACCCGCCTAACATTACGCCGGCCATTATGGACAATATAATAAAACTGAAATCGTTTGCAAAACGAAATTATCTTCGTAAAAAAAAGGGGGGGGGGAAAGATCACGCAACACGTTTGAAGGTAGGTATACGAACAACTCAATAATAATTATTATCAACCGCCGGTTTTTTTTTTTCCGACGAAATAATCGCACGCGTTTTCGCGGTAGGTAGGTAATAATAATTTAGGAAGACATATAAATACTAGCTGGTAATTCATTTCGGTTTCACTACCGAAAATATTGTATTTTTATTTTTTATTTCTTTTTGCCTGTAAACCAGTTTTTCGTCGGAAATCTTGCTCCAATCAAAATGTTAACAAGAGACATGTTTTGTTGTATTTTGAAACTAATTGGTTCAATAGGATTTTCCTTGTAGTTTACATAATGGGAAAAACTGGAAGATAAACGTAGACAAATCGGGAAAATGTGCGGTTTCGTTGTTTATTTTCGGTTTTCTACTATTTTCGTAATTAAAGTTAAAAAAAAATTGTAGAAATCTTTAATTCTTTTAGGAAAGCAAACGCAAACTAAATAAATTTACTCTAAACTCGCATTAAAAATAAACTTTTAGCTAAACGATGATTTCTATTATTGTTTATTATTTTTCTGTTTGTAAACAACATTTCTACCAAAACTTTTGTTCTTCGGCTGTAACATCTTCAAGCTAAACGAACGGAATTTGTTTATTTGGTAAAACGATGAGGTCAGTTGTTTTTTTTGTTTTTGTTGTAGTTTTCTTAATAATCAAGGAAAACTTCGGTAAAACGGGAATATTTACGCGTTACGGATTCTGTTATTACCGATTTCGTCGCTGAAATAATCGTATAGGGACCGGGCATTTTCACATCAAACTTAGATTGACTCCGTTTTCAACGCAGTATATAATAATAGAGACAGGTGTTTGGCGAACATAGTGATTGCAGCAATTTGTGGACCAACAGACCGGAGAATATACGTCGATTGCACTCGATACATTCGACGTGTAGTTGCGATTTTCGCACGCGACCTTTGTCATTCGGTCCGCGTTTTGCGCGATTCTTCCGGTTAAGCAGGCCGAAAAAAAAAAAATACGAAAACGAAAACCTCCCGAAAGTTTGTGACGCCGGACCCGATTTCGAATGGCGATTTCCGCGATAGCGCGGTGTGCGATCGATCCCGGGTGTGCATATATAACATAATATACGTAATGTATAACAATAACAATAATGACAATAACAATAATGTGCACGTTCATTCGACTCGGTCCGTGAACGCGAAATTCGCGATTTACGCACTGTAACCGCGCGGTTACGTCTCGTTACTCGCCGATCGGGTTGTCACGTGCGAACTTTCACCGTTTAGTCAAAAAACTTTATTGTCGCGGATACCCGACCGTTTCAATAACGTACGACTTCCGGTCACGACGACAACGACGATTCTACCGTGCACGTTACACCCGCAGTCGTCGCGCCCCGCAGTGCGATGCCCGATACATCGTAACGATACAATTATTATCATTCTGTACCGATATATATATACATCCGCGTCTCCCACGGAAATTTTCGTATGTTACGGTTTTCGCGATTCGGCGACACCGCGATTTCCAATGATAGTCCGACACCGCGATTTCCAATAATGGTCCGACACCGTAGACGCATGATTAGGTATCGTTAAAATCGTAATGTTACAGCGGATGCGAAAAATACATAGCTTCACCGGAAACGCGTCGGCGTTTCGCGCGCACACATAACCGGGGGTAAACGTTTCGTGAATTTGTATTTTCGAGCGGAAAGAAAAACTGTCGGTCACCTACTTTTCCGGTGCCTGTACAACAGGCGCGAACATGAGGGACCTGGGAGACTGGGCTTCCCCTCCCCTAAACTCATTCGACTCATTCGAGCCCGTTCAAAACTCGCCCGAGCTCCGCGAATGAAGTCCTTATCGAGAAAATACTAAGTGCACACCGAAGTCGATACTCATCCCCATAGATGAGTCGCTTCATCCGTGTTAAGTCCTCGTCAAAATATTTGGACTATATGCGCCTATGCGTTACACAATCGAAAATCAACCGGCGGTACATACGTTCAAATAATACTGTTCGCCAGATTAATTATCAATCGCGGTGCTTGTACGAAATACCGAGAGCTCGCGTCCGTCCGGAACATAAACTGGCGGACCGTATATAAATCCCGGAAAGTACCCAATTTCCCCGGAATCCGGAATGATAAAAACCGCATCGGCCCTGAAAATAACAACCGGGACGTGTAATGCTGGAATCAGGTATCAGTGTTCTACGTTCCGAAGCTATGCGTTCTGGATAATAATACAGCGCTCCGAAATATCGACGAATATTTTGCGAAAACGCCGGTAAATCCGTACGGAATAGTAGTAGTGAGCTCGTTATGATAAAAAATATAATACATACCGTATTCCCGAAAGAATACTGTTACAGTACACGAAAAACACGATTTTCGAATTATTACTAACAATATAACGTAAAACGCTATCCTTTAAAATTTAGTATTCTTGAATTTTTTCATTAATTTTATAATAAAGACAGTATGAATTTGAACGCTTAAAACGGATTATATTTTTCAGTCTAAATATTGACGCTTCTGAAATGTGACTTTATTCTTCTGATGACTAGACTATAAAGTTGTTTCACGAAATATTCTTCCGTAGCCAGAATAAAATCATATATCAAAAGTAACTATGGTTTCACATGGGAAAAATTACAGTACGTTTTAAGGAAATTTTGAAGCATTATAAGAATCAATACCCCAAAAATTTTCATATTTTGATTTGGGCCACTAGGGGTGCGATATATAATATTTTAATATTTTACATATTATTTATGGAAAACCGATCGTGTTATAGATCGGATTGGACCAACGGGAATCCGGGAATTTTTTCGGTGGGCCGCTTCTTCAAATAACTATTTCAAAAAACTATGCTGAAATTTTGTAGTACATAATAATATTTTAATTTTAATTTTTTTAAATTTAAAATATAAGTACATATACAGGATGATTCACTAAGCATGCTCACCACATTTTAGATTCTGAGTGGAACAAAGAAACTTTGGTTTTACGAAGATGTTTATTTTTTTTTTCCTGTAAACAACTTTTTTACCAGAAATATTGCTCCAATTCACAAGTATAGAAATGTTTCTGAAAACAAATTTTATTGAAGTGGTACTTTAAGGAAGTCATTTTTTGATTTTTTTTAGAGTTTTTCCAGTGGATGTGAAAACCGGGAAAAAGTGAAAAATCGGTACAATATTAAACAAATATTATTAAAGAAATTATATAATGCCTATTTAATTATTTTACTATAATATGACATGCGTATTGTTGACAAAGAATAACTATCAACTGATCTCTGCTTACAATCGTTTTTTTGTGAGCAACGGTTCATCTTTGCTTACAGATACAAATTAATTTCCGCTCCGTATTCTACATTCCCAGCTTCTCACCAACAACAGTGGTTGCACTCATCGTGCGAAGTAGGTTAGTATTTTTTTGTTTTTGTTTTTGTTTTTTTTTTTTTTTTAATTAAATATAAAATATTACATACAGATATGATTGACAAATGGTGGAAGTTAACAGTGTGTAATATCTTTCCAAATGTGTAAAAAAAAACCGTGTAGTTTTGTTACAATAATGATAATACATGTTGACTGAAAATCAAGCATTTGGTTAGTTAATAAATGGGCCGATACTTTTGTGTATTTTCCCGGGCCGAATTCTTTCCCCGATCCGCCCCTAAATGCGTGTCTCGTAAGTTGTTTGGTCATCGTTGTGTTTTAAACATTTGGTGGGGGGAAAGGGGGGTGCTGAGGCGTGGGTTGGTGCCAGGAAAAGTTATTGTCGCTAGAGCTAATTAAAAACAATAATATTCCCCACGGACCCGCTGGAAACCGATAATATTCAATACGCCGGACACGAGGAATAAAATTAATAATAATCGTCGTAATAATACCCGAGCGGCTATCGTGACCGGCAACAATACGCGCGTATTACCTGTGCGCCGCGTTGCTTTGGTTTTCGGCGTCATAGTCGGTAGCAGATGTTTACGTACACCGGCAATGTTCATAACTGCGGAGAACCGTAATAATCGGGAGGGTAAAAAATCGAAACGCCGCCAAAAATATAGTACTATAATACAGGCGTTCACTATGTACGGCAGTGGTGACCAATTATACGACCCGCCAAAGTATATTAAATCAAAATTGAAATGAAAAAAAAAACTTTAAATTTAAAAAATTACGCTCGCGTTAAAAAAAAAATACGTTACGTTTTTTTTTCTCATTTATAACAATCAATACATGATGAATAGATAGTTGAAAAATATATCGCTGTACCTAAATACGTTAGGACGAACCTGCAATAAAATATAATATTCGGTTAACTTCAAAGTAAAAGTTCAAATTCTTGGCTACGGCCAGAATCGTTATTTTTTTTACGACCCTCTTTATAAAAAAAAAAATTGGTCATCACTGCTTACGGTATAATATACTATGCGCTCGAGCTGATGTATATTGCTGTTATCGAGAATAAATTTCGCGCGTAAATAACGCGACGTAATATGATTGTCCTTCGGCGCGTTTCGGAAAATATCATTGAAAAGACAATAAAAAAATGCAATGTATTGACTTTTTAATTTAAACGAATGATTATACGACAGCGGTATATGCGCCGTTTGACCGGGCCAAGAAACGCCATCCCCGTTCTGTTTTTGTTCGATCGACGATCATTTTTAATCAATCCGTAAAACTTGTATTTTTATTTGTATTTTTTTTTTTTTATCTTTCTGATTACGAAGAAAAAAAGTTTTTCCATTATTTTTGTTTTTCTTTTTTCAGACCATTATAATGCACTCAACAAATTTATACGCGTTTACAAAATAAAAAAAAACCACGCAGTGGGGGGAAAAAAAAAAGAAAACTTCTCGAGTGGTTTTTTTTTTTGCTTTAATGAAAAACGAAAATAAAACAACTAAAAAATAAATCTCCGGAGCTGTTGTTATAAAAAAAAAAAAAAAAAAAACATTAATGTTATTTGAAACTTAAAAGCGTTTTTAAGAAAAATTAAGTAAGCGCTACTTGTTATTAATTTATGTACGAAAATAATAATTGAACAGGTATTTTCCAAAATAACTTTTATTTGTTCATCAAAAGCTCAAAAACAAGTTGTTAATGCACACATTTTATTTATATTATTTATATAATGGACGGTAACATTAAATTTAATTTCTTTATTAAAAAACGGATTAAATTTTTATTATTATTATAACAAACCTAAATAAACATTTATGGTTTCAGCAATATCACATCAAAGTATCACAATAAATTAAATTAAATATTAACGTCTGAGAAATCCAGCCAGGCCACTACATAAGCAGTTCCTTTGGTGAAGTCTTCCAAATCACCGTTGTGATAATATGCCAGTCGGAAATTAAGCGTTGCACTGACAGCTACACCCTTGCGTCACAATCGCACTCCGGACTCTCTTTAAACTTTCATTTCGTAGTTCGTAGAACTTGTCCAGTGCGAATACGATTGAGTTTGATCCAGATTTTCCTAGGGACTTCCATGGTTAAAACTGGAATGCGCACGTTATTTACGCGGAATCTTTCGTAAATTGTTAATAGATTTAAAATATCCTTAACCGTTAAAAAAATTTATACAAAATGATCGTATTTTATGTTTGTAATTTTTGTTTGCACAATAATCATTTTCTCCGGAATTTGTATACACAGGGTAATTTTTATCATGATCCATGGATTTTCTCAGAAAATTATTAGTAAAATTTACTTTAGACGCCACATTGAGAGGGGGCAATTATAAAAATATACATATTATGTATAAGGCATTCATTCATGGAGAGATAAATAATGAATCAAGCTAAAAGTATAATGCGGCTAAGTATACGGGAGGAGGCGATGGCCTTTATTACCTCCTTTGGATCGGCCACTGGCTACTATGCTAGACTTTATAGTAAAAATACGTGCTGATGGGATTAAATGGTACTCATACAAACACAATAGACGTTCAGCTTAATGAGATTAATTTCAGGAACCATCAAGATCTACATACATTCACAGTAGCTGTCAATATTGACTTACATCCCTTTGCTGTACCGCAGAAGACAAGACGCACTTAAAGGTATGGGCTAACTGCGAACTAAATAAGAATCGTTCAATATCTACTACGACATAAAAAAACATACCACCCACAAAAACCAACACTGTTAGTGCTCAGGAATGATCGAAAATCTATTAACTTCCGTTTATATTATGTCGAATGGAACGGATATAAAAGGCAAAATCTTTTGGCACCGTATTGTCATAGTCACCCGAAACCGAGTAGGTGTATTGTAATACCAATTAATATCATTTTACAGAGGTTTGACCGGGCCTTTGGGATTACTTCGGTTTTATCCAAAATAAACCGTACCTGAGGGCTAAGCCCACCCTCAACAGATGTCTATAATGCAGCGTTGTCCAAAAGCCGTATCTATATCTACCGGCACGTTATAGAAACGGGGACGGTTTTCAATTACGGCTCGGCAATTGTATTATATAGTGACCGCTCATTGCTTAACGAAGACGAAACAATACTCGTTTGAGGTTATGCAATTATATATAACGACAGCGCGAACACAGTGACCGTATTGCATTATGTAAATTGTCAATTGGTCACCGATGTAGACTTTTCGAAAATATCACAACAATAATAATTATTAAAATTAAATATGTTAATGCTGCGGGTACCTGTGGATACAGAATATCATTTGGCGGAATCGTGACAGGAATACCACGACGACGAAATATTATATCGAGCTCGTTATAAGCTATTACGCAAACCAGTATTGTATCCTCGATCTCCCGAAGTATAGAGATATGTGTTCGATTTTGAGGTGACTTTTTTTTCAGAACCGATAAACCTGCAATCCTTTGACAGTCACTCGGACCTTTTTAGCATATTCGTAATAATACGAAACCACACTTCTCGTGTATAAATAAACCTGCATCCTTTGAGCGGTTCACTTCTCTCGCCCCAATCAAAATATAATCTAAGAGCCGCGTTACTAGCTGTTCTCCAAAACCGTTGCAGGCGTGTTATCCGTTTCCACAGTGAAAAAAATAATAATAACAAATCATAATCTTCTTAGCTTCGGCGCTCGAAATTCCGTATACCATACATGATAACTGATTATACACCTAATACTCCGTTCCCAAACACACGAAATGTAAGCTTGTATAGAAAAAAAAAAAAAAGGTAATTCAATCTGCGACAGCAAAATCAACGCTACGGAATATCGTAACGAGCGACGACGGTAGCGGACCAGCAGAACGCGGTCACGGGTTAAATACCGTCGTCGTCGTCTTGTTCGTAATACGATATAATAAAACCGTCGTCTGCATTAGTATAGGTACTTGTCTAACTAGGTATAGTAGATATAGTAGACGATCATATTGTTATAACTGTAAATTGTGTACCTAAAAACGTGCACTTAAAACGAAAATAATATTATGTAGTCATTTATCAAATACCGATTAAGAAAAATGGACTGCTATCAGAGAAAAAGATCCGTATGGACAAACGTTATTAGAAAGCGTTACCACGCACAGAATACGCTAACTCATTAATGGTACCACGTCAGAATATCCCGCACAAAAATCAACCCAAAACTTTATTATACAAATCATGATTATTAGAAGTAATCGCAATTTATTTTCGTGTATAATAAGTTAGTTAATTTATATGATAAAATGAGAACAAGGACTGCAGGAGGTCAAATTGAACAACAAACAGCTGGAGGATCAAAACTGAAAAAAAAGGCAAACATATAAAAAGTTAGAAGAGCCATTACCATAAATGCCGTTGTTGATGGTTATAATGGAATTAATCGGTATAAATATACCAAATCAATTTTACACAATTTAGTATTTAGTATTTAGTATAGTTATATATAGTATATATAGATATATATATATATATTTGAATAATTGTTTATACGTTTTTTAAATTTAAATGCGTTTTTAATTTTTTTCAAATTTTAAATACAATAAAATCGTATTGTTGTAATTATATTTAGTCATGGAATACTTTTGATCAAATATTTTGATGTCTCACTCCCATTAGTATATTCATATAGGAAATTGGAGAAGGAGAGAGAAAGAGAGAGAGAGAGAGAGAGAGAGAGAGAGAGAAGTTTGACAAAAAATGACAATATTGTCGGAAAAAGAATGAGATACAGTCACCATCAATCTTGAATCCAGATTATATGACAGGGGGGGGGACGAAAGTCCTCTCTGGAATTTTGTTTGTCCCCTGTTAAGTGTGGATAAATTAATAATTAATTAAACAAATCTTCGATAAAAACAAAAATAAAAAGTCAGTAATATGCCGCCCCCAGAATAATTGTTTGGAATCAAAACACTCACTGTCCACCACATACCCAGGTTTTCAATTAATGAGTTTATTATTAATATGGTATACTCGTTTATATGGAATGTTTATTTTTTAGAGTTACTAAATATTAGAAAATATTAAGTTTTCTATACATACATGATATAAAATTATTTTTATTAATATTTTTGTGTATATGACGATTGCCTATCCCCACTCCTCTTGGGCTATGTTTTTTTCACATAGTTCCTATGTTCTACAATTATTGTTTATACAGTAAGCATATTTCGTAAAAAATAAAATCGCCCCCCCCCCGTTCTTTTCTTGAGCTGCTGGATCCGCCACGCTGTACACACGTTTTATATATCATGTCGATTTCTGCAGTGTTATCTCCGTTACAATAGAAAAAACACGACTTGTAAGCATGTAACCTATAATAAAATAACCTCACCGTGATTACATATAAACATACATACCTATGTATAATATTGTATATTATGATATATCGATTCCGAGACCGCAGACATATCAAAACGCGTATCCGTGTCCCGCGTTCATCATAATATTATGATAATGATAATAATACGTCTATATGCGATATGGAACCGATACCCGCGAGATCCCGACTCGTTTTGGCGCGAGTTTTACGCGCGTGTTCATTAAAATATAAAAACCATACTTACTGCAGTGAAAACGATGCATACATATTATAATACTTATTAGAGTAATATAATACAGTATGACCGAAGACGTATTTTCACACGCGTCTACGTTATTCGTCTCTGACGGTATGATTACACGCGATAATGACGAATTATTGTTATTGAACTTCGATCTCGAGAGCGTTTTAGTCACAACGAAATTCGAATTCCATACGTACCTGGTGTTATTCATTATTTTTTTTGTTTTTTTTGATTTTTACTATCGCGAAACCGTTTTAAATATCACGAGGTCAGCGAATAGGTACGTGAATGAAAACACAATTTGTCTTTTATACCCAAAGTGTCTTTATGTACATTTTACTTGGATGCCATTGATATTGTCTGCACTATAAAATATACCTGTTGTAGAATTAAATCGTTTATTCTAATCTTTCTTCATCTCTCTTTCTCTCTCTCTCTTTCGATTTTACCGTAATATCTGTATTATACACCTAGACTATATAGATAAACAATTTTTCATGCACTTGAGTGATATAGGTTAAATATGTAATTTTTTATTTTCCTAGGGTTTTTCGTAATAAATGGGAAAATTTACGAAATGTATTATTTTCAAACCGTAAATACTACGGCCTTTCAAAACATGTAAAACCGAACTATACTCAGAATCGTTTTTCATTATCAATGATATATTGTTGCGTGCATATATGCATTAAATTTGTTCTCTTCTTTTCCGACTTCTCGTCCACAACTGTAGTCCATCCATTTTGCGAAGTATGTCCGTTTGTTATTTTTTCTTAATGTGTTATTGGTTATATTGCTATAAAGTGGTTTTATAGTCTTAGTGTAGCGAAAAATATAAGAGTCTTATTGGTCTTACAAAGATGTTTATTTTTTTTTTTTTTTTATGTGACTACTTCATCAGAAAGCTTACTCCGACGTATACGATGTACACCCTTTTCTGAAGGAAATTTTCTTGGGGTGGTATTTTAAAGGGGTCATTTTTTGATTTTCTCGGCAGTTTTCCCAATAAAGGAAAAAAGTGAGAAAAAACGGAAAAAATGTACGAAATATATTAGTAGAATAATGTTTTTTTCTCTGTGGAAAACTTTTCCACTAGCAATTTTGATCCGATCTACAATGATAGAACTTTTTCTAAAATGAAATATGACTGAGAAGGTACTTTAAGGAGGCAATTTTTCAATTTTCCCAGGAAATCTGAAAAACAAGGGAAAACATAAAAAAACCGGGATAAACTTACATAAAATGAGAAAATTGGTACAATATTAAACAAATATTATTATACAAAATATATAGTACCTATTTAATTATTTTACTATAATATGATATACATTTTATTGACAGAGCATCACTATATCAACTGAACTCCGTTCAGAATCGTTTTTAGTAAGTAATGGTTTATCTTCTATATCTTACTTTCCCAACTTCTCCCCAACAACGGTAGCTGCACCTATCGTACGAAATATATCCGTCTTTTTTATTTGATATTATTATTTATTTTTACTAGCTTTCTTGGCAAGTATTACCTGTATCGTTTTTTTTTTTTCTTATCAATGTGTTACCTGGTGTTGGCCCATCATGGCTCAAACATATTGTAAAATAAAAATATATATATTGCAATAATGTGGTAATGCTGGTGGCATATTTGGTATATTTCATATTAAAATAATATTAAATTTTTAAATTAAATTTTTTTCCTAAAAATATGCATCCAGATCAGATAAAATCGATAAAAATACACCCGATAAGATAATCCATCTAGATAAAACACAATAACGTAGGTAATAAAAACTATTCGTATCTCCGACGTTTAAACGCCGAAATTGGATCGATTAACGAGAACAAAAAAAAAAAAAAAAGGTTTTTTTTTTATTTTTTATTTTTTTTTTTTTAATAGCATCCGTGATGCGGAAAATTTTCTTTTTCT
>CABPRJ010000020.1:675315-729016 GCA_902439185.1 Cinara cedri
AAAAAAAAAAAAAAAAAAAAATGCGGTAGAACAACCGACATTATATATTATCAGGTATACAGGCATGTACGGTCCGAGACTGTACGTTAAACGATTTACGGGCAGATTGGAAAAAAAAATAATGTAAGGAACTGCGGGTGTACCTGTACCACGGTCGACGATGTGTATCACGCCTTCTGCGTGGCGGCACAGGGTGAGATTTCTTTTGTCGGCTACAAAACACAATATAAGCCACCGCGCGGGTCGGCTTATATAAAACAAACAAAAACGGTTTTTTTTTTATTTTTTATTTTTTTTTTTTTAATAGCATCCGTGATGCGGAAAATTTTCTTTTTCTTTTAATGATGGTTTATTTGTACGAGAAATGGGATTTCGGTGTGGTTTTTTTTTCCTCCATCATTATATATATATATAGGCGTACGTGTGTGTATAGGAGGTACGTGTTATTATTATTATTCGTTCCATAAGTTCGATTAAACACTCGTCGCACTGTTTATATACGAACAATACAACGACCAGGGAATAAAAAAAAAAAAATCTATACCTATAATGTATATAATAATATAAGAAAGGAAAAAAAAAAATAAAATTAAAACTAAACCGAACGCGATTGCCTTTACATCATACGTATTATTACTGTAACGAAAACTAATGATGAAGAGGGCACAGCGATCGCCTCGGTCAAAGGCGTTTACGCGCGCCGAATCGTTTTTCAAAAATAATAGTCGGCCCGGGGTTTGATCGTACCCGCCGTCGTCGTCGCAATAAACCGGGTACCTATATTATTTAATTAAAAATCATAAACCCGAAAATGATTACGCGAAAGAATAAAAAATATGTATAATAGTTATTCGCAGCCTCCGAATAAATATTTCGGTAGGGTTTTTCGATCACGCGAAACCCGTGATCGGGTTCGATACGGATATTTTTATCACTTTTTCTAACGCATACGCAAGGTTTTACCTTAACCATTTATAATTATAATAATAATAATAATTTCCTTTCAGAAAAAGTGCTATCATTATAATTCGGAGCAAAATTTCTGGTAAAAATGTTGGCCACAAAAAAAATAAAAACGTCATTGTAAAACCAATACATTCCTCACTCCGCTCTGAAATACTAGGAGCATTATGCTAAATTTTTTTTTTTGATCGCCAGGTACAATTTATAACAAACGTCAATTGTCAAGCATTTCTATTTGGTCAAAAGGATTTATCTACTACCAAATAAGAATAGCTTAAATTTTATCAAAATTTAACCACGTCTAGAAAAGACAACATAGGGTTTCAAATCTCTACGTTTTTACTTTACTGAATTACAAAAAAAAAAAATTACCTCTTCAATAGATCCGAAATTCAACAAAAATGTTTTAATCGAAACAAGGTTTCTATAAAAAAGTTGTTTAGAGACAAATAAAAAAATAAAAACACCATAGTAAAATCAATTGATCATCCATTCATTACGCTTAGAATTTAGAAATAAACGTATCTTATTTTTTTATCTAGATAACAATTCTATCATCTTTTATCTTCATCGACATAAATGCGAATTTTAGATTCTGAGTTTAACGAAGAATATATTGGTTTTACAAAGATGTTTATATTTTGTTATGCGAACAATTTTTTTTTATTAAAAATTGTACACCAATTGTCAATTATCGAAAGAAAATGTTCTTTGGATTGTACTTTAAAGAGGTCATTTTTTGAAAATTTCATTAATATTCGAGATAATGACAAAAAATTGGGTCTAAAAATGATTGAAAGATTAAAAATAAGATCATCATTGGCAACCGTTTTTATTTATTTTTGTTATTATTAAGTTTGTTTATTATTTTATTATTTTTTAAACAATCATTATTGGTATGGAAGCGCACATTTTAGTCATCATTTTATCATAATATGACATATACCATATAATATTGTGTTGTTGACAAAGCAACTCTGCTCAGAATCGTTTTTTCGTCTTCCCATCTGTATCTTACTTTCCCAACTTCCCAACTATAATAATGGCTGCACTTACATGCGAAGTATATGTTCGTCTTTTTTTATTTTTAATACTCATCTAAATAAATGTTCACAAATTGTCCGTTATCTTTGCCCGAATAATTTTTTAGTTATCTAAACCGAGCTACTATAATGTCACGTGTCCCTGAATTACTTTATTTTGCTAAAATTACGGTGGTAATTAGCAATTGTGCACAATTTTACGGCCATTATATTTCACTTTGTTGGCTTGAAAGTTCAACGACGTTATTATTTCCTCAGGGAGGGGGGGCTGAGATTAGCGTGTAGAAAAAATAATAATTACCGTTATAAAAAAATATTATAAAACAAAACGAAAAGGCATGCGTATTTAAATAATATATTATAAATTAAACGAACAATAAAAACCGAACGGTGCGCGGATTTAAACAGACTTTTATTTATATATACTTTTTTTTTTTTTATTATTATTCTGTTCGAAAAGCTCGATTTCCTCGCGTATACATGTTTATTATCATTTCATTTCGGTTCGTTTTTTTTTTTATTATTTTTTTTTTTTTGTCGTTGCTTTTCCCGACTCGGAATAGCAATAAAATAAAAACGTTGATAATAGAACAACGGCGCAGTGTGAGGGGCGGGGGTTAAAGAGGGGGAGGCGCAACGAGAGAGAAGGAGCAGACAGAAAAAAAAAAAACAAAAAACGAACGAACGCATAAAACCAGTGGCTATAAAAAAAAATAAAAAAAAAATAGCGGGCAACAACGTTTTGTTGGCACAATTTACGGCAAATAAAAACGAACGCATCCGGACTAAATGAAATAAACCAATACGATACAAGCGATGCGTCCGGATGCGAGTATAAAAGGGATAGAATTCACCCTCGGGCCCGGCGTGTTTATTCCGTTTTTATTATTATTATTATTTTTTTTTTCGCGGCGTTTTTTTTTTTTTTGTTTATTTCGTGTTATTATTTTTCCCGAATAATAGTTTTCGTCGTTTATTTACGACGGAACGGCCGAACGGAATAACGCGCCCGCGTACAGACAGTGTATCTGGTCCGCGGGCGGGCGGGTGGGCGTTTGGGCGGGAGAACCGAAACAAAAAACAAATTAACCGAACGACACGCGCGAGCCCGGGCCGCGGCGGACGCGAGGGCAAAGTTTACGGGTGCGCTCGCCGCGTCCGAATGCGGAACCAGTCGAATTACGGCGGACAACAGATTGGAATCGGTCGTCCCGCGCGCCCGGTCGTTAATAATAATAATAACAGAGCGGTGGCGCGGCCGAGCGGACTTATGGTTCGCGATTGACCTCTAATTGCGTTATTTCCTATCGGCGGCTCGGTGGGGGGGGGTCGAGGGCGACGGGGTCTCCGCGGTCGACGGACCAGGAACGGGAATAATAATGAAAAAAAAAAAATAAAAAAAAAAATACAAAACGCAAAATTACTATTGTGTCGCCCGCACGGACGGGAAATCAAAACCGCTTTCATTGGCGGTACCCCGGACGGACAGGTATACGGCCGCCGTCCCGAAGTGAATGACAGGTGTAGAGCGAATAAAAAAAAAAAAAAGGCCGCCCGTTCTTTCTCTCTCACTCTCTCTCTCACCCCGTCTCCCCGTCTCCACGTCACTCCCGCTACCGCGTGTCCGAAACCGATTTATAAGAGTCGTTCGCCGCCGACGGTCATTACGTCGCGATCAAGTATTATAATAGTGGATAATAACAATAAAAAAATAATAAAAAAATCATAACTTTCATAAAGGTAACGCACAACCGACCGTTAGAATACGCACGCATCGCATATTATTATTATCATTATATCTGCGTGACTCATCGCGGTCTCTAAACCGCAGAAAAAATAAATTATCGTTCAGAGCGCGCGTTTTGTGCGTAGGTATACGGACGTACAAGGGGTTTTCAAAGGCGCGCAGTAGCGATGTGACATTATCGATCCGGATAATCAGAAGCATCCGGATTTCACATTATAGACGAGAAAATCGGAAAAATCGCGATTTCGGATTTCGAATCGTGCGGTCGTCGTGAATAGCTTTTGAATTGTACGAAAAATGCTCGGACGAATCCGCGTCCTTACTGTCGATTTAGTTTTGATTGCACACTCGCATTTGTGTACGCGAAACAAGGGTGGATTGAAATGTTGAAAACGCCCCGTATTACCGAATCGTGGGGTGGACGCTATAAAAAAAAAAAAACTTGAAAATAAAACAGTCGCGCCGGTTCCGAGCGTGAAATTCGTTTTTTTTCCGGAAACACGTGAGCAGAAAAATAATCGGTCGAAAATAATTGCAACCGGTTGATTGATTCATCCCGACAATCTATCGGTGCGTTAACCTGTAAATTTCTCATCGTCGTTTCGGAATGCCGGTGGTGCATTTCGATTTTCAAATTAAATATCAACGAATCGGGTGTTCGTGCGATTGTGAAATCCGCCGCGTTATCGCGCGTTGTGTAGGAGATATAGATTTCGTCGCAGATATAACGTCGGACGTGTTTCGTCGCCGGTATAACGTACACATTCGGACGAATAAACCCCCCGTTAAAATACGCTTTCGTTTTGTTCAACGTTATCGGCGAAAACCGTTTTATTTCGCGACTGAAACTCGATCGGTTTTCGGGGGTTAATTTTTTTTTTCTTGCCGCGGCGCGCGCGAAACAATTTCATATTGTTACGGCCGGGGAAAAAACAAAAACCGACCGAAAAATCGAATTCTACTCGAAACGCTCGCGTCCCTGTTACAGGCGCGTGCACCGCGCGCGGACAACCCCGCCGGGAACGGTTTTAACGAACGGCACACGCGTCTCTCGCGTTTCTCGTCGCGACGAGCACATCCGCAAATGTCGTTTCGCACGTCGCCCACCACAACGCGCGCCGGTATTTCGGCGTATTGTATTGTGTTTTCGTCGCATAATATGTTCGTACGGTTTACAATACAAAACGACTCCGCGTGCCGCTATGTGCCGAATACCCAAAGGATAACGTGTTATCGACTCGCGTCGGCTGCACGGGCGACGCCATTGATATCTCCGCGTCGGGGGTCGGGGTTTGAATTGTTCGCGGTCGCGCACGGCGAGTGCATAAATCGTTTTAAAGGCTCGCGAATGTGTGTGCGCGCGCGCGCGCGCGTGTTGGCACACGGGAATAGACACACACTGACATTACTTACGCACTCGCTCACTTATGCTTACGTATAAAATGTATGGCTTGTATATAGCGTAGTCGGCGGGACCCGTTTCGCGTCGTTTCGCAAAAAAAAAAAAAAAAAAAAAAAAAAAAATAGTCAAATCGAGTTACGTTATATTCGCTGACGGCGATACGTCCGAAATAAAAATCCTCTACCGACGCGCGGGGGCTTTTACGGGCCACTAAACAAAGTGCGTGTTTTTCGTTGAGAAAACTTTCCCTTTTTTTTCACCGTCTCTCTCTCTCTCTCTCTCTCTCTCTGCCGTCTGTCTCGTTTCCTTTATAGCGTCTCCTATATACGAGTGTATAGTATTGTACACATGTATGCATGTACGTATCACAACGGTACGTTACGCTCCACTCCCGAACCGGCCGCGTGCACTTGCTTACATAAGTCTTCACCGTGAGTGTAAAGAAAAGCGAAGTAAAAATCTATTTGAAACCCACCGCTGAGGGCTGAACCTGGTGCGGCAGCTGGTGTTGGTGCTGCACCCGTTTCCATTGTATTTGCACCGTCAGCGGTGGTGCAACAGTGTGAGACATTATCTAGGAAAATGTATATAGATAAACTATTTAGATAAATAATAACTCATCTTCTATCTAGATTCCTATTTTTTTTCGTGTACGCATTTTCAAATGTGTACTCTTTTTCATGTCTATACACAACTTTTAGAGCACTAAAATATATTTAATTCAATAAGATTTAATCCAAAATCAAATTTCAAACTCAATCTTTAAAAAGACTGACATAATTCGCACGATGGGTGCCAACAGTGGCTGGTGAGAAGTTGGAAAGATAGCATATATAAGGGAATTTTTTTTTTTAATAAATTTAATGTACATCTGTATGCAACGATAAGTCATTGCTAACAATAAAACGATTCTGAGCGCAGTTCAGTTGAAATTGATACTTTGTCAACAATATATACCTATGTTATATTATGGAAAAATAATTAAACTATATATTTTCTTTAATAATATTTGTTTAATATTATACCGATTTTCTCGTTTTTTCAACGGTTTCTTTCTTTCTTTTTTTTTGGTTTTTCTTTTTCTGGGATAACCGAGGAAATTGGAAAATTACCACCCTAAAGTACTACCCCAAGAAAATTTAATTTCAGAGAAAGATCTATATCGTATTATTTTTGTACATCGGAACATGCTTTCTGGTAGGAAAAGTGTTCACATAAGAAAAAAAACATAAATAATAATAAACATTTGTGCTACACTCAAAATCTAAAAACGTGTGAAATTGTGATGTTATTATTTATTATGAAAAATAAAAATATTGTACAACTATTTACTAGTACAAATACAAATACGCACAGCAGGAGTGAATAACACCGATTTTTAAAATTTGCAATTTATTTCCGTATACGACAACACGTCACATGGGGGCAATTGAAATATTCTATATTTTTCTCTCTTGTAAATCCATAAGCGGCAAAGTTTTATATTTTACTTTAATTTAAATTTCCAGCTAAATTCGTGATGAATATGACGATTCGTCATAAATAATATCTAAGCTTTTTTATGCCTTTTTTTTTTTTTTTTTTTAGTGGCCCTCTGCCCGGAAACGTACTATACCAGGCACTGGTGTACATAATACACACTGGTACACCGAACGTAGACGCACAGAAAGAGAAAGCGTCCGCCAAAAAAGGTACTTTATATACTGACGTACTTAATTCGATCATTTTTTTTTCACTTTAAACTTTTTTTTCCGTTTTCCTTCCCCTGGTGTATACACCCGCCAGCCAACACCGTCCGTCACCGCGCGATCCCTGCAGCGCCGATGTCTTCGCGGTTTTTGCAGCCTTTTATTCGCGTATAAAACTGGAACCCCCATTGTTTTCCGGCCCGTCCTTTCCCTACACAAGCCACCTCCGTGGCTGTACAAAACAAATGGGACGGGGCCCCCGTTCTATATTATAATGGAAATTAAAACGATTCGTTAAACTCGTCGTCAGCGGCGATAAAAAGAACTTTCCACTTAAGCAAATCTCGTTTTTCTTCTTTTCCATCACTTTTTTTTTCTGTCCACCAGTTTTATTTTATAAAAAGTAGGGGAAAAAATGTCCCTTTTTCCGTTTCGGTTCGATCAATTGTGCAAAACAATTGGCCTCAAAAGACCTATAAACTTCGCGTGCCGAAGTACGTCGCCGACGTTCCCCGGGGAACAGCAAAAGCTGCAGTAGACGACGTGCCCGGATTATTATTATTATTATTTTTTTTTTTTGCAAAACCTTTCGCTACTACGCAATAATAATTTCAAATACATTGTAACCGAATAATATAAAACCGACATTATTCGTGATTTCCGGTGATCGTTAAAACTCAGTGACTGTGAGTTTCATCCCTGCAGCAGTGTCTTGTTTAGGATTTTTACAACGAAAACGTGTTTCATATACCACATTTATAGAATATTTGATTTTCAGAGCTTTTTTTTGTTTTAGATTCTGAGTGTAATTGGATACTCTTTAATTAGTTTTAATAAGACGTGGTTATTTTTACCCCAGAAAACACATTTTCAGTGAGTAAAATACTGTAATTTATTCACTTTTTGTACTTAAAAAAATAATACAGACCTTTCGCCCGGTGATATTTTAAATTTTGAGCGAAACTCAGGAATGTAATTGTTTAACAAAGACTTTTATTTTTTTTTTCCTGTGAACAACTTTTCTACCAGAGATTTTGCTCCAATTATAAGTTTGGCACTTTTTCTGAAAGGAAGTTATCGTGCAGCGGTACTTTAGCATCATTATTTTCTCAGAAGTTTTCATAAAAAAAGTGTAAAACCAGGATAAATGTAGGAAAAACGGGATAATTTACAAAGTGTATCATTTTCAAATCGTAAATTCCACTTAGAATCGTTGTTCAGGTTTCAATCTTTTTAATTGTTAATTTTTTTTTTTTTCTAAAAGATGAGGAATTCTTACAAGGCATATTGGACTTGAATTTCGAAAAATATATGTTCATACGCTCTGGTATAATATTACCAATTTTTACAATTATTAAAATATATTTATTTATGGTTTTCAGTTATACAATTGGATAAGTCTAATGTACTCTGTAGAAAAATCTCAACTTTCTAAAAAAAAAAAGAAGAAAACAATCGAAATCTGGCGTTTCGAGACGAGGCAAGAGCGAATTAACCCTTCAAAATCCGTGTTTTGAGCGAAAAGTAGGTCGTATACAAGTCCCTTTAATAGAAATATTAAAACTTATTACATATTTTTGGGAATTATTGTAAATGCTTATGAATTGTAAATGTTAACGATTTGTTATTGGTAAAGATCGGATTTATATTATGCTTTTAAGATCCAAAAAAACGCAAAAAAAGTGTTCAAACATCCCTCCTCCCCCTATTATAGGGGCTAACCTATTAGAAGAAATGTTCTAACTCTACAAAAACGATTAGATGACAAAAAGTATTTTTTTTTTATATAACAATGTACAATTTTATTTCAAACAAATATTACTTTTTGTTAATCATTTTCGCAATTTTAGAAAATTAAATTTAATAAGTTAGAGCCGTTAGCCCCCTCTAACGACTCTTAAATGTCCTAACTCTTTAACTTTCCATTCCCACTTCTATCATTTGCGCTATTCGAAATACGTTTTACTGGTTTTTTTTTTTTTTTTTGCTCGCGTGTGTGTTTACATAATATTACGTACAACGTCGCAACACAATCGTACGCCGCGGTCGAAAATATTATTAATAATATAATCGTGAAAGTCCGTAACCGCTCAGCGCGGCCGCCGCCGAAAAGCTAATTGTGCCGTGGGAAACGCGTCAGTTGCCGAGCGTATATTTTTATTTTTTTTATTTTTACCCTTCCCTCCCTCCCTCTAGCCCCCTACCCCACCCCACCCCCTCTCCCGTTTGCCGACCCGCGCGCGGATATCGTTCCGTGTTCGTTTATACGACCGCGAAGCTTTTCATTTACGATTTTCCGCGTCCCCGTCCCTTTGAGAAAAAAAAAATAAAAAAAACAACCGTTCTTCGCGCTCGCGTAATACATGTATAATTATTTTATTTTTCCGCCGACGCCGCCACCCCGTTCTTCCCCAGCCTACCCCACCCGCCGATCGTGGGTCGTGTGTATACTGACTACGTATACGCGTGTACATTATATATTTATCGTTATTGTTATTATTATTATTATTATTATTATCGTTATCGTTCGTTATTATTATTTTTTTCTCCCCCCCCCCCCTCCCCTGAACCCCCCTCCCACGGTTCCGTTCCGTATTCTGTCATTGTTATTAACGAAATTATCCGGACGATTTGATAATAGACTCTCCGCGGCAACCGACGAGTCGCCCGACGAACCGCCGCATTTAATGAACCCGGAGCTCATTGTGTTGCCGGCGCGACCGTCGCCTAATCATCGCCTACCGGATCGGCACCCATTGTGCCGCGGACGCGTTATTAATGATCGCCGCCCGGCGATGGTAAACATTCGTTTTGTGAGCCCTTAAAACGCGTTTACACGTCCGACGTCGACGGCGAGCGACGATGAAACGAAAATAATGAATAGAAAAATAAAAAAAAAAAAATACTTGAAAAAAAAAATACCACGGCTATAATAACAAATTCGTAATCACGCGCGCGACGCATTGTAATAACATGATGACAATTTAGGGCGCCGGCCGTTACGCGCGGTAAACCAAATGGATACCGGCGCGGTATCTTTTTTATCGGTGCCAGGAAGCAGGGGAGGAGAGAAGCGTAGTAGGGTGGGTGGGCGAGGGGCGGGACATTCGTTCTGACGGTATTTCTCGGAGGAAAAACGATGTCTCTCTCTCTATATATATATATATATATTGTTCGAAAATCAAGTGAAACTCACTTAAGACCGGTGTGTATCGGTGTTAAATTCGTCGACTCGTGGTTTTCGAAATCTTTGCAATACAATTCGTCGATGTCTTTGAATTTAAACCAGTAGGAATAATTATGTGAAACTGGGAGCAGTGATTGTGACTCGACGTGGGACCACTTAAAGCCGCGGAGCTTTGTATAAGTGCACAGCTTGCACCCCTTTCAAACGCACCTTGTAATTTAATCACACAATTTTTTCCGAAAGCCCGTTAAATAATCTACCAATCGTTAGAAATTCATGAAGAAAACCAATTAATGATTCAACCATTACACAACTAGTTTATACAACCTAAATCTGAATCAGGTAGTTGTAGATAATTATATAGAATTTTTATTTGACTGATTATTGTATCACAAAATCAATGCAAACCGAAATAGATCAAAAATGTATACTATAGACATTAGCTTTTATTACTTTGCAACTTCACATTAACTATAACTATAACTACAGAGTGAACTGCAGCGTTATCCTTATGCTTATAACTCTGGCATTAATGGTTTTTTTTCAATCGAGTTTTATGCGAGAGGGACATATATGTAGAGAAAATTGTATTTTTCATTTTCATCCTTTAAATATTGAAAAAAAAAAATTACTTTATTTCATCATTTTTTAAAGTAACCACTTTTTAAAAGATATTATTCTAAACATTGTAATATAACATAAATTCAATTTTTTAGAACATATATTACAAATTAGCTGTTTCGAAATTTTTAAAAAGTGATAAAATAAAGTTTTTTTTTTCAATAATTAAGGGATGGAAAAAAAAAAATTAATTTTTCTCTACATATGTGTACATATAACCCGATTAAAAAAGAAAAATGTCTATTGACAGAGTTATTATCATACGGATAACGCTGACAATACACTCTGTATATATTGGAATATTTTGCGGATGACAGCCGTTCTCCAAAAGTCAAAATATCAAGTGGAGAGGGGCAAGAGAATGACAGGAATTTGTTCAGAGGGACTACCGCACACTCATGGCGCCGCGTTCGCTTATTACAATGGTCATCAATGGCTATTATGTAACCGTGTCCAAAAAAAATGATAATAATACACTTACAATTTTTGAATAGTTGTCGAAACTCAATTCGTCTTAATGTGCGAAAACAACACTGAATTCATCGTAGACGACGACGCTTTCTTTGTTCCGTCGCGTTTTGTCGCGCCGATCGCATAGCGCTAGTGGGAGAGCTGCCTAAGTTATTGTAATATTTTACAACTGTGAATGTCTAAAATGATTAATGTTTAAATATCCTGCTTGTATAACTGAACTTAGCTCGTTGAATTTCATAAGTTCACAGTCTACCGTTTTAATTTACTATATGTGATGCACCCGAGAGTCTATTGGTTACCATTTTATATGAAGTAAACATATTTCCGCTATATAGTTAAACAGCAATTTATCTAAATATATACAAACAAATTATATTATGATTTTCTCCTCCTTCGCCTTCATCCCAACTATTTAGGGTCAGCCACCTTTATTCTAAACTTTCATTTGACCCAATATTTTCTCTCGCATACATCGGCTGTCCTTATATTATTCTCGATCGTATCCAACCGCGTTTTTTTCTTCCTCTTCACCTCTTTCCACCGATGTTTATTTACATTATAATTCTTACTGCATCAGATTCCTTTCTCCCCATAACATACCCGAACAATCTTAGTCTTTTTTTTCTAATTTTATCTACTACGTGTCTTTAACACAGTGGTGGCTCTAAGGTTTGATCTTGGGGGAGGCATAAACCTAACACAATTATTTACTTATTTTTTAGATTCTAAGTGAAGCGAGGAATCTATTGGTAATACTGAGATATTTTTTCTTTTTTTTTTTGCTGTATTTAAATATATTTTCTTCTATAAATCTTGCTCCGATCAATATATGACGAAAGACCCTTTTTGTTGAATTTTTTCTACCGACCAACAATGCGAATCAAATAACCAGTCTCACCACACATTTGTAAAACTTAACATTAATTCTCATTGAAATTCCCTTGTCACATGAAACTTTTGTGTTAACCTAACACTTCTCCCCACTTTATTCACAACCACATGTAATTCTGTTTCACATCCTTATGAAAACCATCGTTCTTTTATACAAAAGGTCCTTGTAACTCTCAAACTTGCTTATAACCATAGGCGTGGGCAGACCATGCTGATAAGGGGGCAGTATATATAGTCGTATTATGTGTAATATAATTGAATATTATTTTTTTTATTACTTTTATTAGTTAGTTCAATTAGTATTGGTTATGGAAGTATTTCAATTTTATGTATCATTAATTTAAATACAAATTTATTTTAATAATTAAAATTTCACAGTTATTGAAAGAAATATTTAGCCCATAGAAGGGGCAGCTGCCCACCCTGCCCCCTCTGTGTACATGACTATGCCTATAACCGGTTATTGGTCCTTTGCTGTCTTGTCCTGTTCCTCCAAATTCATAATCTGTTTTACCTCTACTTATCTTTGGTCGGTTTTCTTTAAGTTCGGCCCTCCGTTTTTCAAACCTTTCGCTGACTTATTCCAGATTTGTTCCTATCAAAGCTATATATCGTCTGCAAACACCATGTACCATGGTACCTCCTCTTACCGTTGTTTCCGCGCACATTCGTGATGGGACTATATGAAAAATTCTTGTTTAGAACTCGTCATACTGTTTAGCAAAAATTTACACCGGCTGCCAACCTTACGCAATCCCATTTGTCGCCTATTACAACAGGTGGAGGTATCTTGAGTGTATGTTAATCCTCTCCCACAGAGAGAATGGTAGTGTTAACTATAAAGTGAATTCCTTCCTCAACCCTACAGAAATAATACTATTATGTATACTGGACTTTACATAGCTGCATATATGCCTCCCCTGAAGTGCTGGACAAAGACAAATACTATGATAATATCGATATTATCTAGGGATTTTTTTTAATGGGGGTTTACTTTCTGAGGTTGATACGAACACATTATAATATTGTTCAGCTGGGTGTACACGTAGCGAGAAAAGGGAATATAATATAACGGATAACTCGCGTTCTCGCCGAGCTCCGTCCGTTGATTGCCGCACTGATTACACTTTGTCGCTATGTAAACAAACGAATTTGCACAGCAGAGAGTTGTTTGGCAAGTACCTCTAATTAAGCTAAAAATAATAATTATTATTATTATTATTTTACAGTCGTCGGATGATCGTTATTGCATTATCCGTTTCCGTTCGGCTGTTTCTGCCGTGCGTCACTTCGAAGGCCCAAAGGAGATAGTAGGTATAATACGATTCAGGCCCCGGCATAGAATAATATGGTTTACAACCCTTTTCCGCTAACTATACACGCCTCGACGCAACGATATATTTTACAATATACCGTCCGAATACCGAAACCAACCGTCATATTATATATCGTTGGCCTGCCATTGTTGATGATATTTACAAACGTTATCTCAAATACCACGTCAAATAAAAATTGAAAATTACATATAGTATCTATACAGTCAGCGGTGTATAGAAAATACGTTTTAAAATATCTTGATACAGATAATAGTTGATTGCTAAAAAACTGTTGCTTATAGTAACGACGAAGATAAGTAATCATGGACATTGTTCTTAATAAATAAAAAAAGATAATTAGGATAAGTTTAAACCAAACCTAACCAACCGTAACCATGTTAAAAGTAGTAATAGTGTATCAGATTTGGTACATATAGATTTCGTATGAAGGTTGTTTGACTGGCGTTAGTTAATAGTTAAATTTATTGAACCCTATTTTAATATAAACTACCTATTATTTCTAATATAATAACATTTAAACAATTTTTTCTAGATATATTTATCGAGAAGATACAATTGTTTATCTTAAATAGCGGTACAGATAACCTATTTCTTATTTATTTAGATATAATAAAACTATGAAAGATAAAAATGAATCAATCTAGTTAAAACACAATACTGATATTGATTATATAGACAACGATACAGCAAGGCAGACTTTAGTTTTTTGTTGTAGTTGTTTGTAATTGTTTTTTTTTTTTTAACTAATTTTATGTGCACGAACCGATATTGTTTAAACATGTATTTAGAATAGAAATATTCGAGTTTTTTGGATTTTAATACAGATACTCTTGTAGAGTATTTTACTGTTAATAAATACTTTCAGATACATATTTTTAAACATAATATGATCATGTGACAACTCATATTGAATCCCATATAAGTAGTATTTTTTTATTTATTTATTTTTGTTTTTCGAAATATCAAGTCTGAACAAGGTAAAGTGTTAAATCCAATCAACTTTCAACATGGTGGTGTAATGTAATGATAGCTTCAATAAATTATAGACAAAAATTATTGAAAAAAGTATATATTTTAGAATAAGTATTCGAAATAAAAATATTTAAAACACCATACAATAGGTATACCGAGTAATAGAAGTATATTGGAAATGCGTATACTAATAATGAACAAGTATATTCAAATATTCGGATTTGAATACTTTCACTAAAATACTGCAACGTGATAATCATATTATATTGTTACCATAATACGAACGTGCAGCGATTATAATAATATTATCTACAGGTTTGTATGCGAAGATTTTGAGTAAACTTTATTTTAGTTTTGTTCAATCGTTGTATTGTATCGTGTTTCGTATTTACAGTATTTACAAACAATTTTTTTTTTTTTTTTTACTCTTATCCGGTATAAGTACATAAAAGCACTTATCGATTTTTGTTTTTAAATTATATATTGCCTAACTCGCAATTTTTTTTCCCGTCTCTATAGCCGAGAAAAACTATATCATCGAGCTTACCATAAATAATTTATACCCACTATACTCGGGTGGTCGCGTTAGTCCGATGAAAATTATATACTTTGTAAAAGTTGCAGTAGTATTAGGTATTGTACACGACATCGTTATTATCCGCTCGTATTTCGCACTGCTTGTGCAAAAGTTTAACTAGTTGGTCAACTATATTATAAGCTCGGTATTATTCCACGGTACGTTATCTACTTATATCCGAGTATAAAATTTAAAATATTAACTTTACTTTACTAAAAAAAAAAAAAACTACGTGTATATAGTGTACGTACCGAAACCTACTGCAATATGCAAATAAACGCGAATATTTATCCCGTATAGAAAGTTTTTCAAATGAATAGTCGCGTGTATTTTCTCGTGTTTGTCACGGTGAATCGTTACAATAGCGTTTTATTCATTTACGTATATACTTATACGTTATATAATTTGATATCATAACACGCACGGGTAACATACGCACACGCATACACAGTTTAAATTTGGTCATAGAAAAACAAAAACGCGGTGAGTATAGTTTATTTCAATTTGTTTATCCGCATTTTAAATTATTGTCGGTAAGCGAAAATACGAAAATGCAATAACTATATGTATACATCTACAATAATATAATAGGCACTCACCCTAAATACTATCAGGGGGGGTAACCAGATTTTGAAATGTGGGGGAGGGGATTAAGCAAAATAGTAAAAAGACGTCCTAGGATAAAAGGGAAAAAACGATCAGTTGATAATGATGTTTTGTCAACAATACATGTCATTTTATAGTCAAATAATTAAATAGGCTTTACATATTTTCTTTAATTGTATTTGTTTAATGGTATACTAATTTTCCCAGTTTTCCTACGTTTTTCCCGTTTTCTCTCTGATTTTTCAGTTTTTCAAATTCGATAAGAAAATTCTTGAGAAAATCGAAAAATTACTTATTTAAAGTACCTCTCCATACCGATGTTCTCTCAAAAAAGATGGTCCAACTAAAAATCTGAGCAAGTTTTCTGGTAGAAAAGTTGCGCACAAATAAAAAAATAAAAAAAAATAAACATCTTTGTAAAACTATAAGCTTCTCGCTCCACTTAGATTCTAAAAAACTGCAATTAACAATAATAATTTTTTTTATTGCCATGACCGCACTACTTAACTCCGTCGGCACTTATGCAGATATTATGCTCCACCTACTAATATGAGGAATACTAGTATATGAGGTTACCATAGGATGTATAACTAAAACCTAAATCAAGATTCAAGGTCCAAGGTCCAAGGTTCAAAGATCGCTTTAACCATATGCCATCGAACGTTTTGATAAAAACTGATTATAAAATACAATTATTATTAAACAAATTGATAAGAATTAAAAGCACTAATCCGTATCAAATTTGTCAAACGCATTTAGTAAGTAAATACATCGATACAGCCGAAGGTGAAGGATGCATGACCCACTGCCACCCCTCCCAATTTTAAATACACAATTTGCTTATGTTCATTATCTTCGGTTATATCACAATCCTAATTTGAAATTTAAAATTCGTATTCCATGATGGGTAAGCAAAACAGAATCTATGGTAAACATAAAATATTTTTTGTTGGGACGAAAATTAAAAATTAGAACTTCTATGAATAGCTCGAAAATAACAATAAAAACGAAATTGAAAATAATAAAAGTGTTATTTTCGTAAATTTTCCCGTTTAGTTCTCAAATTATTATGAAATCCGTTTAGAAAACCAAAAACGACCGGCTAGATAAAATTCCCTTTAGGAAAATGCGCTACACTCGATTGATCGGAAAAAGATTTCTGGTAGAATTTTAGTAGACAGTATAAAAAAAAAAAAACACCGTATTTTTCGCGAATTTTTCTCGCCCTTTTCTCTATACCTAACCGAACAAGGTCGACCGGGGGAGAAGCGTCGGCTATGTTCCGATCCCCGGCCCCCTCGACCCCCTCATCCCGTAAAAAATATGCCGCTCCGTTTCGCGACACGCATTGTTGTATACACCGAGTTATAACGATAACGATAAAATATACATCATAATGGATACCGAACTCGATATGTCACTTTTCCGGGAGGGGCGCATAAAAAGTTCACACAAGTTAATTACGCCCGCGGCGGCGGCGGCGGCGGCTGTCGCTAATGACGCGGCGGCTCTGAAAACGGTTATGGTTTCCCGACCCCCACCTCCACCCCGCCCTTTATTATTATTTCGGCTGTTTCCACTCGTAACGGCCTCATTAGCCGTAAACAATGCCGCCGCAGCCGCCGGCCGTCATCGCGCCCGACGGCGACGGTTAATAATATATTATAACGTAATATAATGGTAATAATAATTAATAATAATAATAATAATATTAATATTATTAATAATAATATAATATATCGCGTTACAACGCGTATACGGCCGCAAAGTGTTTTCGGATATGCGGAATAATATATAAAACAAGAGGCCGACCGAGAGCGCGGGTCGACACGAATTTCCCCTTATTATTATTGTGTTTTCCGCGTGACGCGCACGCGCGCGCGCCCGCGGGCCCGAAAACATTTTATGATTAATGGTCTCGCCCCTCCCTCCGTCCGTCACTCCCCCCTCCCGTCCGCGCGACGAGAGACGCGCCGGATCGCGGGCCTTATGCGAGCTTTAACCCTTTTTCCCGCCGGCGTATCGGCCCCCTCCCGCTCATCGTCCCGCTCTCTCCGCCGCACCGTTCCACCGGGCCGCCGTCGCCCGCGTCCCTCCCGCGGGAATTCCCTCGCGCCCGCTCGCCCGTCCGCGGACCGGGCCGCCGGAAAATAATGCGAAAGAGATGTTTTCCCGGCGGTGGTGGCGGCAGCGACGACGACGACGACGACAGTACGATCCGCGACTTAATTATTTATAAGAGCGCGCCGGGCACACCGGCCCCGGGGGCGGGCGTGGTCTCGGGTCCCGTTTACTCGGCCGCCATTGGACGGGTCCGCGAATATATTGTACGTGCACGTATATGAAATATACATACATATATATACATATATATATATATTTATGTATATAGGTACCGGCGTTATTATTATGGCGATTATTATTATTATTATTATATAACGACGAAAATCGTTTTAAAAAGGTGTCGCCGTATAATATACACGTGTATAACGGACTGGGAGGGCGGCGGCGGCGGCGGCGGCGGCCGGCCGACGTTCGACGGGTCACGGGTGGAGGGGGGGGAGGGAGAGGAGCCGGTTTTCGCGATAATTATTATTATACGAAAGGGTTGCCCCCTAAGTGCTTTCATTAGCGGAGCTTTTTCCGTACTAAACCGGAGGCGATTGTGGAATTCATTAAGTCAACCTAACATAACCGTCATCGGACGGAGATTAATTAACACGGCGCTCCGCTGTGTCCGCGTACACTCGGCTGCTGCGATACCTACTCGTCGACGCCTCCGCGGCGGCGGTGACCTTTTACGCGGGCGCGGTTTTTTTTCTCCCCCCCCCCCCCCCCCACCCCCGCCGCACATCGCACTGCGCCGTCGTCGCGTTCGCCCGTTCCGATATAATAAACGACCGCGCGCTAATAATATCATGTGCGTGTGTGTTATACATACGATTTACCCGTGACCCGCGACGCGAAATTACATTATTATCCTTTCGTTATTTCCATCGCCGCCCCCACCCCCCGTAAAAACACGAAATCGCGCAGGAACACCGATTTCGTCGTGGAAACCGTATTCGGCGCCCGCAGACGTTTACCGCGAGAAAAATTTTAAATCGTAATTAGATCAATATCATAATTTCTGTAATAATTCGTGTATTGTATTGATTTTACATCGATGATTGTTGTTTTCTCTTTGCTCTGAGCAACTTGTCTACCCGAAATTTCGCTCCATTTTTCAAGTGTAGCACCTTTTCTCTAAGGAAGTTTCACTTGGGTTGCGCTATTAAGGAAAGTCATTTTTTGATTTTCCCGGGGATTTGCATAGTAAAACACGGATAAATGTAGGAGAAACAGAAAAATTTGTAAATAAATGATTATTTTAAAATCGTAAATATTAAGGATTTTCAAAACATGTATAATTAAATTCATCTCAGAATCGTTTTGCGTTAGCAACGTATAGCAAACGCCTAAAGAGCCTTGAAATAATATTCGAAAAGTGAAATTGATAGAGGGCTGAGAGGAGTTTAAAAAAAACAACGAAATCTGCAACCGAGCGGTGGCACGCCGTAAATATTAGCCGTTTCATCTATAATTGTGTATTCGGTTTCTTCCAATCATTTTGAAAAACCCTTGGAAAATCAAAAAATGACTAACGCACGTACCTTTTGAGTAAAATTTCCTTTCAGAAAAGGAACAGACAGACAGAAAAAATATACTCACCATGCATAGCAAAACCATTAGATCCGCGCTATGCTCCGAATCTAAGACTAGACCGAAAAATGGTAATTGTATTTTGTTAATTGTGCCGAGATTAAATTTTAAGTAAAATCGTAAATATCACGGCCTTTCAATTAACCGTGTACAAACGAACTTCACGCAGAATTGTTTTTCGTCAGCGACGGTTTGTCGTCACGTACAGAAAATCTATTGGCTAAATATAATATACTAGGTATACGTTTTTTTTTTTTTTGTTTATCATCGTTTCGGCCAATTACGATATTAATTTTATACAAAACCCGCGTAAACCGATTATAAACGTATAGATAATTACATACTGCAGCAGAATTTCTGTTCCTCCGTTTTCTGTGGGTAGGTACCTGTGGATACATACAGATACTAGAAATTCGCTCGGCCGATATTGTTCTACATTATAACGTGAATTTCGCGCGGGCGGTTTTTTTTTTTTTATTTTTATTTTTCGGCCTTTTATGTCGTAAATACCGAATGCTCGTTGTGTGCGGTCGTTACACAGGTACCGCAACACTAGACGGTTATAATACGAGGTCCAGACCCCGCTGTCCGAAATATTATATACATACATTGACGAGACACGCCCTTATATCGTGCGACGCCGCATCGCGGTGTGCGCCGGCTCTCTTGCACTGCACTTCCTATCTTCACACTATTAACAGCGAATATAATATATTTAGGTTAGTTTCGCCCTTCGATTGTTATACCGATCGAAAATGAAGAAGAGTAGAAAAAAAAAAAAAACCAAATTAAAAAATAAATAAATCGCGAGATGATCGATTTGCGGTCTTTTTGTCCGTGCACGCTGGCGCCTACATACGTACCTTTTAATTCGTGTTTACACTTGTATATAATGTACGTTATAACAATATTATTTGATCAGAAATTCCGGCGGTCGTATACCTATTATAAAAATAAAAATAAATGAAATCATTTGTTCCGGTTATATACCTATAATATCAGGGGGAGGTTTTTGTTTTTTTTTTTTTTTTTAGTTTTTTAGAAAACGTAATTATATATATATATATATATATTTATATATAGGATTAAATGCGTACATCGCGGTGCGTATCATAGAATTTGTTTGATTACATAGTCCTTTTTATAACAAAGGCGTCGTAATAAAAAAAAAAAATAACAAAAAAAATACAGCCATCAATAGACGGATTTTCGGAACGTAACGTATACACACTAAACAAAAAAAAATACTCACTCAAAGCGCCTCGTGTTTAAAATATAATATTAACACATTATAGGTACACATTTTAGATACACAAAACGCGAATAATAATTATAAAACATTAAATTTTGTGCCATTTATAAAATTCGTTTTTTATTATTTCTCACATTTTCTTAGCCTCTCCAATACGGCAAAAATAATCAAATTTTCAAAATGTTTTTACGCACCTAAATTCCGTAGTATAACTACGAGGATTTCGATTTAATTCGTTTTCGGGTTTTGTCAAATTTGCCGCGAGAATAGAAAATATAACGTGTATTATACGCATATAAATATAATTAAATATCTTTTCCCTGCTATTTTTGAACACTTTTATCGGATGCTAAAAAAAAGCCAATTTCTAATCAATAAAATATATCGCTTCCTCGTAACTTAACCGAAATGTGTGCATTTCAATATTAAATTACTCATATTGTTTAGTATTTTTAAGCCAATTTCAACGGGATGGGATAAACCCTTAATTTCCTCTCCCTCTTCCTCTTACGCCACTGCGCATAGAAACTGACATCGTGTGTTCGTTAGTTCGTGGAAAAATAAACTACGATCATAGTTTATTAATTATTAATGTTATTGTGATGTCAACAAAATATAATACTTGAATATTAAATTGTAAAGCCAAAATACCTACGGATATAAGCGAACTAATTGAACGGGACATTTTACAGGTCCACAAAATAAACAGCGTATGTTTAAAAATTGGCCTATTTCAAATGTTCGCGTTAAAGGCAAAATTATTTTTAATTTCGTTTCTATATGAGTTTTTGTTGGTGGCATCCGTCTGCTATAGCTGTTTAATAGTGTTACAGTAAAAATTAGCTAAAACGTTAAACCGAAAACGAATTTACACTAGAAATCATCGGGTATAATAGGTAATCGATGATTATCGTGACGGTATAAAATCAAAATCACCATGTATGGGTAGCATCTCTCTCAGAGAGCCTGCGGTACCTGTTACCGATCAGCGTACGAGCGTTCGTCTCGCGCGCCTGCCGAAATAATCCATTAGTTCTAAAAAGCGCTTGTGTATAGATTATTGGTAGGTTTTCATTATTATTATTATTTTTTTTTTTTTTTTATACCGAACAAGTAAATAATATTACATTAACCGAATGTCGTTCGCTATATTATTTACTATATTAGTTACAATAGACCATCAGACGCGGATAGTCGCGCTTTTGTTAACCTTAATTCGAACTTCTCGTTTCAGTGTGTTAGTATAGTCGTATTATATTGTTTACACACATACAAATACCCGATATAATAAAATGATGTCAGAGTGTGTAACACGAAACAATAAAATAATCGCTTTGTAGGTACGTGCGATGGTATAACAATAACCTGAAATTTCCGTGCTTACATATATGTAGGTACCTATATTATAATACTCTTGTTATTTACCTATACCGCGTACCTACTTATATAAAATCAATTTAAATCCCGTAGCTTTAGTATTTGATGTTCGATAATAATACGTTTTAAAATTTCTTGATAACGATATGGGGATATGGGATAATCGCTAAAATAATTATCTAGATGATGATAAAAAAGAGCTGATACTGGAGACGGGTGCAGCCACTGTTTTTGGTGGAAAGTTGAGAAGGTAGGATACATAAGGTTATTTTATTCATATCTGTAAGCAACGATGAACCATTGATGAGAAAAGACGATTCCGAGCGCAGTTCGATAATACATATTATAAAGTGCCGTAATTTTTTACTTAATCAACAAAAAACAACTTTACTATTGAAATAAGTACTGTTATCATTTTTATCAACAACAGTATAATCATTAGGCTGACAAAAAATGTACCTTATTATAGACTTCCGGAAATTATAGCTAAAATTATCAACATTTTATCAAATTTTTGATATTCAGTATGCACTGGTGCAATTTAAACAACGAAATGTGAACATTCTGTCCACTTTTCGAGTCACTACAAATATTTTTAACTGAGTTATAACAGCTTAGTCTTCTTCTGATTTTCCGAATCATTATGAAATCAAAAAGCAACTTACGCCATAGAAAAACAAGATGTACAATAAAACAAAAAATTTCATGTCATTTTTCGATTTAAGCACATTTCCTAATTATAAACATTTTCTGTATTAATGTAAAATAATGATATCCAAAAATTATACGTTTTTTCTTCATTTTTTCCCAATTATTATGAAAACTAATTCTAAAATAAAATAAAAAACAACTAGTATCATTATAAACAAGATTAATAATTCAACAAAAAAGGTTTCTTGTCGTTTTTCAATTGAAGCCAATTATTTGTGATAGAAAACGTGATAGGTAGTTATTTAGAATAACGAAATCGTGAAAAAATCGTACTTTTTTCTCGGTTAATCGTTTTTATTTTAAATACTGTTTTGAAAATCAAAGCGTGACCTATAAATTTACCAAGTAGATAAATTTGTCTATCAGAAAAGCTGCTACACTTATACATCGAATCAATTTTTCTAGGATAGAAGTGGTCTATAGTATAAAAATAAATAGGTGCCATGTAAAAAAAATTTGATAAAGGAAAAAAAATATTCAGATGTATTTGTAAATTTGACCACATCTAGATAAGGTCAATATAAGTATTATTATCAAATTTAAAGTCTCTATGTGTATTTATAACTTAATTACAGCAAAAAAACTCCAAAAAAATTTAATTCCTTAAAAGCTTAAAAGTGGTTCAACAATTTAGGCGATGATATCGTAAGTAAATGTAAAAGGCAACAAAAATGATTCTTGTGATTTTTCGATTATTTTTTTTAGAAAACGTCGTCCATGTTTTTATAAAATAATGAAATCGTGAAATCGTACGTTTTTCCACGTTTTTTCCTATTTAAGTGCTTTTATTTAAAAAATGACGTCAAAAAATCGAAAACTGGCGTCTTTAAAGTACATCCCTACACTAATTTTCTTTCAGAAAAGGTGCTACCCTTTTAAAAATTGAATCAAGATCTGTGGTAAAAAAGTTGTCCACAGTTAAAAAAAAAAAAAAAAAAAAACATCTTTGTAAAACTATAAGCTACTACGCTCCACTCAGAATCTAAAACACTTTGTACACCCACTACGCAGTATGAACATAAATTTAAAAAAAAATAATAAATAACAAATCATCATCGTGCGTTCAATAACGTGTTTCAATACGCGCGATCTTCTATCGCATTCCCGCAAATCACGTTAAACCGTTATGGGTCGGGCCATGTGGGCCTAGGTAATATGTAATTTGTATTTTTTTTTTATACACTCTATAATAACCAAAATATATTGATTTTGAAAAACCACATCGCCGCCGTCGATCGTATCGTATCTGATTACCTATACAGTTTCGATTCCTATATGATAATATTGCCCGATGCCGGTCGTGATTTTATTCGAGATTTTCGTCCCCCCCTCCCCCAAATACACTCCGATTCCGTTCCTGGAGACCGTAGGAAAAAAAAACACCTAAACTACAATAATATACGTTTCACCCGGATAATATATACCGCATTGTCCGTACATTATACGGGAGCGACCACGCTGACCGCACAAACTCCTCAATACACATCCGAACAGCTATACGCCGGCATGGTTTATACCAACACTCGTGTTTTCAGCGTAATGGTACAATACCGTCCGTGTTGTTTTACAATATAATATTCGATTGTGATTATTGTTATTATTGTTATTATTATTTGTATTATGTGTTTACACATCACGCTGACCAATTGTAGGCAAACTCGACGAGTGCGCTGATAATGGTATCGGTGGTAACGCTCCGATGGCGACCGACTGAGATCTGAACCGGATGGTCCGGTAAACAATAAAAACATTTCGAAATACGTTTAAAAAATAAAATCACCGGAAATCCTAAAAACAAAAACACTAATCGAAACGGAGGGGTTGTCGCAAAACGGAGAGGGGCGGTGATAGGAGTATCGGTCATTTAATTAGCAGATTTCTCACATAAAGCGAATATAATAGGATTTTTATTTACTATACGCTTTTCTTTAACTTGTCTCAGTCGTTTCACGGAATCTTATAATTCATTTTTGACCCAGTTTCCGTGGTCCAATCAATTTGCAATTTTGCGTGTACTTATACTTATGATGACAATACCAGGTGATTCATTTAAGTGGGTACACTCATTTATCTCGGAAAGTATTAACTTTTTCGGAATTAGTTTACTAGAACATTTAAGAAACAAGTTGCTCCACAATTTTATATTTGTGTTATTCTTTCTCGCTTTTATTTTTGGGTGTAAAACAAATACCAACTTAAATGAATCACCTGGTACACTAAACCACTAATCGGATTTTCTGTTTTCACCTCCATTTTCAAAGAAATTCTAAAACGGAAAACCGTTTACCCATTATGGTTAAACTGAAAAAAAAATAGAAAAAAAATAGTAAAAGTGATGAGATAAAAAACTGCGTGTAACAACCCGCTTAGATTATGATAAAAAGTTGAAAATAAGTAACAAAACATTTTTTTTTAAAAAAACATGTCTTTTTTAAAGAAAAAAGCCTACTTAAAAGTAAAAGAAATTTTCAAAAATAAAAATGTTAAAGATGTTTTATTATTATATAGTCTAAAAAAAAAAAAAAACAAAGCACGTGATTCATTCACGTCATAACTTCATAAATTTCAACGTAATATTATGCTAAACCATTCTGTCATTAACGCTGCTGTTTCAACGATATTCTCCACCAATATAAATACTAATGGATTTACTGTGGAAATTTTTTATAAGTGGAAATTTACCTTTTGGACTGGCATATTGTTATATAAATTGAATTTTTACAAACAAATGAGTACAATAGTTAATAGATTTCCCGCCAAGTTAAACGATGACAAATTTGAAGATTAATTAAAATATATCTCACTGATTTTAAGGTAATACGGTTATCTGATTGAAAATTGACCTTTTTGAAATCAAGCAACTAATAATTTATGACCCCTGTAAATTGGTTTAAAACTTAAAAAAAAATTCTGTATAAAATTGAAACTTATTATGCCGAATTGTATTTTAAATTTTTAGTTTTAATGCAAATTTACATAATTAATTTACACTAGTTCATGCAATAATTTAAACCAGTTCTTAATAAAATTACAAAATCTAAAAAATGATACAACATCCTTTTCACCTATAACAATGGCTCACCCATCGTGTGAATCCGTCTTTTTTTAATCAGTGTTAATATTTTTAAAATTGACAATATTTATTGTCTCATTATTTTAAATGACTTGTGCGCTTCTTTATACACCGAATTTTATATCTAATCAGTAATCACACGTGAATAAAAAACGTTTTTTTTTTTTTTTGTGATTAAGGATACAGATCATAAAACTAATATTAAAAGACGATACAGCTTATCATAGATAGGCCACTGTTATGGGTGACCAGTTTAGAATGTACATTATATACTATCTAATAGTTTATATACTGTGTGACACGATAAATCATGACCTTCGAAAAAACGACTTTGAGCGGATTATTATTAATCGTGGTTTATTCCCCTTGTTGCAAAGGCGTTCATACGGATTCAACGAAGGAATAGAAGATAAATGTTAATTTCTAATTTGTTTTGTAAATTATTATAACTGAAAAACTGTAAACTGTTCGGTGGCATTTTAGTTGCACTACATGTGTATATTATAAAAGCGTAACACGATTGAAGCTTTATAATTTTTTTTTTTACATAGGTTTGAGATTATTTTAAAGTGTATATTTTCCGGGCGCCGTGTCGAAGGGACGGGGGGGGGGCTGGTAGAGTAATTCCCGTTTGGGAATTTTTACCGAACACTGAAAAAATGAACCTTACATTCGAAATCGGCCAAACTGATAGAAACAGGAAACTCGCAAAATATGTATATTTTTCTCAAATGCGTATTATTGTGTTGCAGGTGATGTTTAACACCGCATAACTCTAACCGACAGCCGCCCTCGTCTTATCAACACTCGGATTTCGTCCGCTCTAATAATAACGACACGATATTATACATGTACATATTCGCCGTAAAACGTGGATTGAAATTAATTGAAATTACGTTCATACGTGTATCACTGTACGCGTGTCCCGACAGTAATAATTAAGTGAACGGCGACGGTGGCAGTGCACGACAATGACACGGTTCTCTAATTTAATAACGTAATATATTATGCCACGTGGTGGTAACTGGCGGTAATGCGATTACATTAGACGAAAAACAATGTTTTTATTTCACTTTGGAAAACAACGTTCTCGGCTGTTTTCGTGTGTAGTACGCTGCACGTGCAGGCGAATTCGCTTATAACGAATATTGAATTATCTATAATATTACACACATAATACGTATGCAGCGGGCGATGACAATTGTAACCATTATTATGACAACCTAATTGGCGGTATTGTCAAGTGCTAATATTGTTCAAGTCGAAACTATACTTTCAGATAATGTACAGATAGTATAAGATATCTACTCATTAGACCCGTTATAGAGTACTGTATACGCACTTGTACGCCTGTGGGCATCAACAAAGTCGGACGGAAAGAGATTAATAGTGTTCGAGAGGAAGACCCTGCGTAAATGTACGGCCCCGAAATGAACGGGGAGGAATATATGAGACCGCATGACGAACGAAGAGCTGAGGACAACGTTTAATTATGCGCCTGCAGATATCAAATATATTATATATTTGGAGCTCTCAAATGCCGATAAACAAGTTGGGCTGGGCCGTTTGACGGGCAAAAGGTCAATTAATACTCTGGACACCGAGAGGACGAAACCAAGACAACAGTCAAGAAAGACTTAAGCTTATACCTATATAAGAAACAAAGAACATGATCAAGCCATGGATACGCGGAAGAGGCGTTAAAGAAACGATCATGGGACCTGAAAACCTACTCGAATTAAGCCAATTATAATAAACATAAATAAATCGGCACTCAGTTCTCTAAACGATAGAAAACGTATTTGCCTGCGAGGTGGTATACAATGAGGTGCAAGTGCGCGATAAATGTGTTAACGTTCGAAATTAATGATTTTTTTTTTACTATAAAAGAAAGTGGTGTTTTACGAACTTAATGCGTAATGTGTAAATCTAACCGGAGACTTTTATTTTATCCTGTTATCGGGTTTTTTTGTTAAGCCCGAAACAATCGTACCTGGAAGCTGCGCAGTCTATTGTCATAGAACTTGCGAAAAAACAAAAAAAAAAAACCTCACAAAAGTATGTACCTATACGCTACTTATTTATTTTGTAACGAATTTGTCTGTATACTTACATGTATATTGTATATATATATACCATCGCCGTCGCGTGGGGTTTAAGGCGTGAGAGGAGATGAGGATAATGGAGTTTTCACAAACAATCACTTTCTCAAAAACTTTTTTTTTTCCCAAACTTATTTCTATATGTTGAATTCCGATTGTACTTATTTCTCTCCCTACTCCTCGCCGCCGTTTTCGGGCTACCACTCTTCTTTTCCGTCGCCGCAGTGTGGGTACACCGCTCACGCTACAAACAGGAAACGTTTGAAACAATACGCGCGTCGGATGTAAAAACAACACTCAAATCGCGCGCGCATGCGCGCGCACACACACACACAAACACACGGCAATAATAGTATTTCACGAAGAATCGATTCGGCGTTGGAAGGATATATTATTATTGTAAGTTAGAAACTTACTTGTCGGTCGACTGACTGCAATATACAGGGTGATTATTTTCATACGAACCGCATCTACGAAAATGTCGAGTAAATTTGATTTTTTTTCATTACTGGCATTCAAATAACATTACAAACATATAGGTCACCGTTTAAGAAGATATAACACACTCAATATTTTAGTGATCACGTATAGGCAATTTTAACGAAATTCATATACGAATGAAAATTGACCAGATCATATTGAATTGAAATTCACTTTAAAATACATTTACAAGTAGTCACATGCCATCATTACAAATGTTTTTTTGAGTTTTCATGAAACAAACTAAAATGTTTATGGGAAAAATGTTTAGCGTGGAACAATAAATTTACTCTTTACATATTTACATAAAAGTTGGTATTATAATTCTCGAAAAAACTTTATCTGAGTCAGTAAATGCAGAAAGAGCACATGTTCAAATTTTAAATTTGAAAAAAAACTCCTTGAGAACCTAGAGTTTTCTAATAATATTCATAAGATTACTGTTGAAACTTATTATGATATTAAACACTACAAAATTATACGTTATTAACATGAAATTTGTTTTTCATTTTTATCAGATATAATAAGATTTTTTTGCTTTTTTGAAAAATGTGAACATTAGGAACAGCAGAAAATAGTCCTGTATTAAACATTTATATTAACATATTCTATGTCGTACTCGACATATTTTGATAGCGTTGTATAATAATATTTTATAAGTAAATAGAAAAACTAAAAAACTCACATTTTTAATACAAAAAATGAACACGTTTTGACGTAAACAAAGTTATTACTCGTGAGTTAAAAACCACTAGACGCTGCTTGATAAGGTTCTTATTCTTACAGCGACGTATTATTTTAAATATATACCTAATAATACGTGTCACATAGCGTTTTGATAGTATCTCGAGATACTCAACGATCGTTGTAGGATTTACAATGTTGTCCGATTTAAATACGAGCATCATAGAATAAATATATTAATATATTCGTTTTCTCCCGTTTTATCTTAAAATCCGTCGTGGGTTTTCATCGAATAGGTTATAGGTTATAGATTGACACTTAGGGTATTAACTCTATTGGAGCATTATTAGGTTTGGACTAGCATGTAGTCTAGGATTACATTCCAAGCGGGTAGTTCGGATGATACGTAATCAATTTTGATGATGTGTACCGTACGCCACGATTATTAATACCATATAATGATTACTCGTCGACTATTAGTAACATCGTCAAAATGACAATGGAATCCCCTGAATCAGCTGGTTTCTAGACTGCTGGGAAGACAGGTTAGGTGGAGACTATGTGAGAGATCGTTGACTCAAAAAAATAAAGATATACCAGCAATATTTATCCCACACATTTGATATCACACTGCAAGTAAAATATAAATCCACGTAAAACTTGATATGTCAATTTCTCGTGGACTGGTGGATTAAATTTAGTAGATACTTTATCATATATAGGTCGATGGGCAACTAACGGTATGTATAATCGTAAACGTGTGTAGTGATAACCAATGATATTACTGTACTCAGCTGTAACCATGGATAACAAAATAGTGGATTGATCATACGTTCGTGTTCTTTAACGGCGATCTGATAATGAAATTGACACTGCTAACTATGGTTATCACGTTAGTTTTATCATATGAAATAATGTTATAAATACGATGTTAGGTATGGTTAGGTATGACATAAATTCAAACACAAACCCTTGTGAATAAGCCCGACAACGCGATATTCCGGGAACCAAATCGTGTACAGGTCAACTAATGGAATAGCTTGATTTTTTATTATTATTATTATTATTATTATTATCTATAGTTGCAGCGTACATACTGCGTTTGACTTACGAGTGCCGAGTACATAATATTATTAAACTCGACCCCTTTGAACGCGTATCGCCGATAAACGGACGACAATAGGACGGGCCTAAATAACATTTTGGAAACGAGAACCGGAAGCTCCGGACCGATTCGGCCGCGAACGGAAGGAGGGCCGGCATTTATAAGCTGCAGCGATATAGCTGCGGATATACGCGGAACCGGAAGTTTTAAAGGTCTGCCGATACGCAGCGAAAACCGTCTCCGGCGGTTGGTGAGAGGGAATGGAGGGGGAAGGCCGTGCGGTGAATGCTTTTTTGTCCGATGGGGTTATACTCGCGTATTATATTATTGTACGACCGTCGCCGCCGTCATCGAAGACTATTATTATAATACGACGACGCGCCCATTTATATAAATACGACACGAATTTAGTGTCATTTATTGTTATTTATGTGCGAGACACGCACCAGCTGAAAACGTTACCGAAACGAATGCCGCGGCCCTCTCTCGAAAAATTATTAAATAGCTACTGCTGCAGTGGTTGCTTTGAAGTGTACACAAACTCGAAGTGTATAATTTTATACTCGGTAAAAAAATGTTTGAATACGAATCTCTCTCTACACATCGATATATTACATGTATACCTATATACTTATTAAAATATTTTTATACTGCGGTACGTCTAGACTCTGTGCTAATAATAATTATACAATGGTAACCATTACAATTGCTACTGCGGCAGAATTATAAAAAAAAAAAAAAATTCTACACTATTCCAATATTATGAATCGTTCGTGCATATTGAGCGACGTTGTTAAATTAACATTTTTTTTTTTTTATTTTCATCGAACGACAAAATTTTTTATTATAATTAATTTTAATTTTAATTCATTTTTATTATAAAGAATATCGGTATTATTTATAGGTTAATAGACAGTGGAACAAAATCTTGTTCACAACCACGAATCAGACACTACTTTAGCACGCCAACAGATGAGTAATTTGTTAAAACCGTAAATTCAATCCCTTGGTTTATCATTAGAATTTAAAGACGAAATGTCAGAAATTCGAAATATTTTAAAAATATTTTTGGTTTTTCATTACTTCCACCTGATTAGGTTGTGAATTGTATTGTATAAAACTAGTTCGCTCTAAAACCAAAAGATAACAAGAAACTCACTGAATATTTCGACTACAGTTTGTGCAAACATTCCTGCCAATTATTTAGATGATTCAAACTTAACCCCCCCCCCTCCAGAAATATGGTCTGATATGTCAAATACAGCTTGAACATATAATGAACCTAACTTCCGCAGCAAAAACAAACTAAAACTTAAAACTATAAAAAACATTATTATAACTTGATTCAGACATTTATTGATCAGTTCAAACAAAGAAAAATTATAGTAGCGGAGTATGTCAAACAATTTCCATTCAAGTTCAAACCATAAATAGTTTAGTTTTCAAGTTTATTCGAATTTTCATTCATTCAGTTTACCGTGATTTGTTTAGATTCAAACATTCGACACTCAATATGTCATACATATTATGGCCTTTTTACTAGTTCAAACTTTTAGATTTTATTTCGCTTTATAACAAACGATTATTTAGTATAGTTTATTGATGTGTAGGGTCTAGCTTTAAATATAATTTTACAGCTTATAATTCAACAAGGACAATTAATCATAAGAATCTGTCGAAGTAAATAGAATTGAGTTGGCTCACCCACTTTAAACTTTAAATTATTTGGTGTCTTACCTGTCGAAAGTTTATGTAAAAAAAGACGTCCTAAGATAATGATTATAATGGGTGCAGCCACTTTTATAGGTAATTTAATATATATCTGCAAGCAACGATAAACCATTGCTTACGAAAAAACGATTCTGAGCGGAGTTCAGTTAATAGTGATGCTTTGTCAACAATATACATGCCATATTAGAATAAAATAATTAAATAGGCTCTATATATTTTCTTCAATAATATTTGTTTGATATTGTAACAATTTACCCGGTATTCCTATTTTTTCCTAGTTTTCCTATTTTTTTTCCCCAGTTGTTCACATTTCCTAAGAAAATTCCAGAGAAAATCGAAAAATAACCTATTATTATTATATTATTATAATTATAGTATAAAGTAACTCACCAGTGAAATTTCCTTTTATAAAATGGCATATATATTGTTGAAAAAGCATCACTATCAGCTGAACTCTGCTCAGAATCTATTTTGCGTAAGCAATGGTTTATCGTTAATTACAGATATACATGAATATACCAGTGGCTGTACCCATTCCCATTATCATAGGACGTCTTTTTTTTATGTTATAATTTGATATATCTATAAGACTATAAATCAAAAATCGAACAAATAATATGATGCAAATGTATTATCATTGACTTTTTTAAATTAATGCCACTTTATGTAAAAAATACTATGTTTTATAACTACACAGTAGATATAAGATTTCTGTAGACTACAGGGATCTTAAAAACTCGTAATATAATTAAAACAATTATTAATTGGTTGTTAACATTTTTAGTATAAATAGTTTTGTTTGTATATTTTTGTATTATAATAACAATTTTTGTGTATAATTACTTGATACCTATATGTATTTAAGAATATAATTAAATACCTATAAGAATTTTTCCCTAATTGTTATTTTTAACCAAACTATATTGTTATCTTTAATAATTTAAACCCTCTACCGCAACCGTAAGCATTCCTTAAAGAAGTTAGATTGTACAGTAAATCTATTTGTCTGATGTGTCTATGATTTAACAATAAATAAATAAAAAAAAACTCAACACTCGAGTTCAGTGTTAGACTAGGAATGTAACGGCCTACCGAGTTTCAGGATTTTCATCGGTCCAAAATTACACAAAACAGACAGAGGTGTAGCTAGATTTTTTTTTTTCGGAGTAGATAGGCTAGATAAAATAATATACATTTTTCAATAAGAAAGACTTGTAAAACAAATTTTCGATTATAAAAATCGTTTTGTTAATTTCCGGAGAAAAGTGTGTAGACCCAGAGACCTACTAGGCCTTCCGGCTACGATTACGCCTCTGGAAATTCAATTAAAAACTAACATCTTTTTTCGTGGCCCGCTGAGATTTTTTCAGCGGCTCGTCGCCACGCAGTAGTTCAAAATTAAAAAAAGGTAGTTAACAGTGATTTTTAAAATTTTCAAAAAATTGCAAACTATTGTATAAAAGTACTTTCTATGCCCATTTAAGTATTCGAAAATGCCTAACTTAATCAAAAAAAGTAACTTTTTACTTTTCAAATTTATTTTTGAAGAAAAAAAAATTTGTTTAGATTTAAAATGTTTGTAAATTCAATAGTACTTTATAATTTTGTACGCTATGATATACTATAGACATACAATTTACACGTTTTTCTTTTTATTTATCATCATTATTATAACATATCTGCACTGTAAACGATTGCATTGATAACAAACTAATACTCGCTACAGCTTCAGTTATATGTTTAATAACGTACGGTTTTTAACCAGTTCTTTCACCGACTATCACGCCAATATATATATAAATATATTTCAAATATTTATACAGTGTATTAGAGTCGTCGGCAAATGTTTAGATAAGCCGCCCATATTTGTCCTTCGGAAAATTGTAATACCGTGTTGGGTTTTGGCCACATTTTTTTCAATTTCGAAACGCCGTGCGCCGAGTTCAACGCGAGCCCGCGCACGACCGTTTACCGCGCTGCGGTGCGCCGCCCGTCGTCCTTCTCACCAACCGTCACACATAACGTATCGGGTTATAGGCCCGACGACGGTTTACTATAACAATATCGTACGTTACGCGGAGCCCGCGCGGCACAAAGGCGACGCTTTTAGCCGATTCGATGCGGTCCGGCGCAAAAACCCATAATAACGCGCGCGCCGTAGCCAATAATAATATAATAATCTCTCGTCGTCATAACAGTCGCCGCCGCCGCCGCCGCGTTCTGTTCCGGGGGTTCGGGGTACGGACGCGAACGGAAAGTGAAAATTAGTCACGGCCGCGGCCGACAATGACCGCCCCTTTTCTCCGGCGCGCTGCAACACGGGTCATTAATTCCCGTATACGGCGTGTGTGTTTTTATATACATTGTTGTTACCATGTACGGGGGTGGGCATCGCCGAAAACGCTTTAAATGTTCCTAATTTTATACGATAATATAGTTTTCGCATGCGTCGCCCCGCGGCCGGCAAAACATAATCCCACGGCCGCCGAATCCTGCTGGGTGACCGCGACAACCGGAGCGCGAACCGAGCGTACGCCGCCGTCGTGTCGTGTAATATTACGCGCCCCCCCCCCACCCCGTCTAGTGCGTTTGCCGCGCTCTCCGACGGATATTGGCCGCCAGGCCGTTTTACAGTATAAGATCCGTTTCGAATGAATTTTCGAATTTGAAAATAACAAAACTAACCGACTCGTTTTGGGCGGGCCGCCGTTGTCGGTAGACAAATCGGAGAGGCAGAGGAGAAATTCGAATGTGCGTCTATTTGCACGCGACGACCGTTGATCGCTACCAAAGAAAACCGTCCTTAGCGGAGTTCAGTGTTGGGACTATTGAGACTAATCTGGATAAAAAAATTACTCATCTGTTATCTTATATCTATTGGTTGCCTTAGATGACACATTCACTATTACCTATCTAAACACATTTCATTGAATTTATATTCCATTTGAATGAATAACATTTATTTTTAGATTCTGAGTGGAGCGGAAAATGTATTGGTTTCACAACGATGTTGATCGTGATCATTGAATAACGCGCGATCAATCGTGACACATTATTATTGTAGCCAAAATAATAATATCGCAGTTTTATTCATAATATCATTGATTATAAATACTAGTATCTAATTATAATCTCTGATGGTATTAACAAATTATTAATATAAAAAAACGATTTCAACAATAATTCACGTAGGCTATAAATTGGAAAAATTCAAAACAGTAAAAATATCTGAAAATTATCTAATCTAGATAAATGTAATATGTATTTATCTTCATCTGTATCTAGATATATTTATAAAAAATTATCTGTATCCTATCGATATATAATTATCGTTATATATTCTATATATATTCTCAACACTGTCAGCGTGTTTGGAAAAACCGTAATATTTAAGATTTGAAAATATTACATTTCGTACATTTTCCCGTTTTTCCTACTTTTTTTCCCAATTGACAAACCCCTTCATTGAAGTATCATCCCAGGAAAATTTCTTTTCAGAAAAGGATTTATACTTGAAAATCGGAGCAAAATTTCTGGTGAAAAAATTGTTCACAGAAAAAAATAAAAACATTAAAAAATAAACATTACTGTAAAACCAATACATTCCTTCGCCTGAATCTAAAAAAACAGCATATCGAAGAATGTACATTAAGATTTTGCTATGATGACTGTGAGCGATTTTTCTACCGGAACTCTTGCTCTAATCGTAAAACGACAAAGACTTTTTTGAAACATTTTGGATGTTATTAAACGGGTTATTTGTTGATTTTCCAACTATGGTTATATTTACAGTTGGGCAAAACCGGAAAAAAATTTTAGAAAAAACGGGAAATTTTACGGAAATAACAGTTACGTTATTTTTGATTTTGTTCATTTGTTGTTATATGAATAAATATATTAGTGGAAATTGAAAATTTTCACAATTCACTCGAACTTGGAGTTTCCTAAATGTAGTGACATTTTTAAAACTTTCTGGCGATTTTTGAGCTATTTATAAGCATTTGATATTATCGAGTATTTTTTGTTTTTATTTTAATTTTTAATATTATAATAAATATAATAGATAAACTTGACCAAAAGATAAATGCTCAATTTTGATTTGTATTTAGTTGTAAAAAATTTGAAAAATCGAGCATAATGTGGTAGGTAGTTTTTTTTTTTTTATAAGTATTTTAATTATAATAATACATAAAAACATGTATAACCGAACTTCGCTCAGAATCGTTTAGCATCGTGAGCTACGGTTTATCATTACGTACAGATAAAAATTAAACAACTTTATGTTTCCTACATTCTCACCTACAACAGTAACATATTCGTTCTCCGGTATCTGCACTTTTCTTTTTTTATTTTTTTTTAAATTTATGATACGTAATCGCCGCATGACTAATCCGAAAAAAAAAATAATATCACGATATACAACCGAAAAAAAAACGATTGTTGTTTAATGATATTTAGTGTACTTTGTATGTCTTTACACTAATAAAGAACGTTCCGTATCAATATAAAGGTACTTTATAGGCTGCGTATTGTTCAGCTTATCTGAAACCGCGTGTTAAACTATAATATACTTATCGTTTTGAGAAAATATTGTATACACATATACTATAGGGACGAAATGCTTTCAAATCGTTGAACGCGGTTAATTCGGTTTGTCAGGAACGCCCGAGGGACCAACTAAGGACTAATTTGCAATATATTACGGAACAATAAAAACTCGTATCGCCCCTCCGCGACAACAGAGAAATCCTCTCTGGGGGTTGTTTTCGTACGGTGTTTATTCGCAAGAATCTCTTTGATATATTATTATCTGAGGCTTGAATTCGATATCGCTGTACTGTGCGGGGGTACTGCAGAAAGTTTTATTTCTCTCAACATTTAAAACAATACTATTATTTTAACAACATAATTCCGTCATAATATTATACTATAGTGTTTTTTTATGTATTTAAACTATAATTTCATAGGAAAAAAAGTCGATATTAAAAAAAAAAAAAAAAACGAAAACAAATGATCGAAAATTCATCAAGATCAAAAATAATAGTTTGTATATATTTGAATATCTAATGTAAAAATATAGTATTTTATATTATGTTAATATTTATATAATATAGATAAAAAAAAAAAAAAAAAACAGTGAGCCGTCTGATTAGTGAAAAGCCACTAAATATCTGAGATATAATAAGGAATATTTCTAGTTTTACGTTTATTATTATTATATAAATCAATGATTTTCGTGAAAAAAAAAATCACGAACATTATAAACATCAATTTTTTCTTCCCAGATATTCCTTTTATAACTTATCAAATGCATTCTGATTTTTTCGTTGGACAATGTGTATATAGAAAGCGCAGTTTACTATAACAATAAAAACAAACGTATACAAGGTCCCTGCTATGGCCACTTACTCTTTTATTTTTTATGCGTGAATACTGTAATCTCTGTAATATGGTAAGCCATATAGTAATTGTTGTATTTATCTACAATGATAAATTTACTTTAAAAAAAAAAAACGCAATTTTAATGTATTAATTCGAATTTTTCTTTCCATAATGAAGATACCTAATGTACCAAGATATAATAAGATATTCCACAATAAGACTTTGAAATCCAAACCACGTATTGGTAAACGTATATTTAATGTGTTTATGGTTTAGTTTTGAAATTTTTTTCACTCGATATTAAATCGAATGTTTATAGACAAATGTTATTTTTTGAACGGCCTTTTTTGCAGGCTACGATCGGCATTTACAGGATGTAACTGGACTGTTCGGCATTTTCACGTGTAATTGCTACATGTGAACATGTCGAACAGTCCTATTACATTCCGTAGATGATCCGCGGTGGCTAGAAACCGTTTTAGCCGTTTCGTGCGACGCGCCCATAATATTACAGCGAATCGGCCGCGAGAAAATAATATTGCGCCCGGGGGATAAAAAAACGAACGGAAAAAGAGAAACTCGATTCGCGCGCGTAGACATCGAAAACTGAGTGACGGTCGTCGCGGCAATATTGTCGCGCACGCGAATTTTACACAATATTATGTGGAAATTCGCTTTTAGTCGTGGCGCGCGATTCGTCCGGGGCGGACGTAGCGGAGTTTTGATTGGGTTATACGTGCGGAATTCGGAATGATGACCAAGCGCCGCCGGGGCGTCTCGGCCGGGGCAGGGAGTAACGGGCGGGGAGGTAGCGAGGGGAGGGACGGAGAGATGAGTGAGGTGAGATGGGAAGCGCGAGAAGTATGTACGCGCGCACAAATTGTCGGCTTTTCGGCTCGTGTTTTTAAGCGCGTTATAATATAATATTACGACGGTGACGGCGGCGACGAGACGTAACGCGAGGAACATAATATTCGATTTAAACAGACCGCCGCTCGGGTTTATTACGTATTCATAAAGTGTTTTTAGCGCCGCCGCCGCCGCCGCCGCCGACACCTCTGCGGACCGGCGCGCGTAATATTATTCCCCGCGGCCGCGAAAAGGACTCGTCGTCGCGTATACGTATTATTATTATTATTATTATTATTATTATTATTATAACTCGACACGATAATAATTGGACGGCCGGTATGCGCGTTATCGCGGGGCGCGGAGAGGGATTCGGTTTTCGCCCGGCCCTCGTCCGGACCGCGGATAAAAACTGTTTTAATACTATACATACGTATATATATAAATATACGCGCGCAGACATTCGCAGTCCTCTCTCCCGCCGCTCGCGCCGTCGCGGCGGCCGAATTCGTTCTTTCCCCCCGCCCTTACCCCCCGGTACTCTTGCCGCGTCTCTTTTGACGGCGGCTACGGCGCGCGATAAAACGTCGTCCCGTGTACCTGCCTGCGCGCGATGCACACGCGACGGTTTTCGGCAAGACGATTCCCCGGTCCAGGACCGAAAAAAAAAAAAAAAACGAAAAGAAAAAACCCTCTCCTCGTGAGAATCGTAACGCGCGCGAACACGTGATTGAAAACTAATATAAAGATCCGATATCGGCGGTGATCGCATTTTCGGAAAAAAAGGCCGTCAATCCCGTGCGCTTCTAAACACAATATTTAGGTATGCCCCTTGACTCTTGGTTCAACTGGAAACGCCATGTTCGCTAAAAAAAAAAAAAACTCTAAATTAAGAAGAAAATGTGACAACTATATTGACTGGTCGAATAGACACTCCGAACTAGACCTCACAAGCAAACGTCTATTGAGCGTAATAAAAATTAAACCTTCATGGACTTATCGAATTCAACTGTGCAGTTGTGGCAGCAAGTCCAATATTGAGATTGTTCAACGTTGCCAGGACATCGTTCTCCATACCATTGTCACAGCATACCAGTATGACAGAAACGACATTATCCACCAAGATATGATGATCACCTCCGTCCAGGACGAGACTACCAAGTTTGCCCGCAAACATGAGAAAAAGCTGGGTCAACACACCAATCCAGGAGCAATTCGACAACTCTCAAGATGTGTTTTTTCTCTATCGGAAAACAACCTTTTCAATTAGTAAAAACGCTCAAAAAACTTTCATGACATATATAAAAAAAATGCAGATTTTTCACCTGGTGTTAGGGATACTTTTATTTTTTTAACAACATATGATGATGACGTTATATCAGTTTTGGAAAAATCTATACGCGGAAATGCTAAATGTTGAACCTTGACTAAGGGATGTCTGGCAGTAAATCTTAAAAAGTGCCAACATATCATCAAGAAAAAAAAAACAACCCACCCGCTTGTATAATATAAGTAGGTACGTATGTATGACGCGTATAAAGGGGAGAAAAGATCCCTTATATCTACGCATACTATTCCGAAATGAATTATTCAAATTCGAATTGACATCGGAAATGATTTCGGAAATCATCGGCCCGACACATTTGACCAGTGGCTACGAAATTGGTTTTATCCGATTTCGACACTATGTTTTTATATTCCATCTCTCATATTTTTTATTTTATAAATAAGTTTAGGGTAACTTCTACTTCTTTCTTTTAGATTCTGAGTGAAGCGAGGAATGTATTGGTTTTTCAATGATTTGTATTATTTCTTTTTTTCTGTGAACAACTTTTCTACCAGCAATTTTGCTTCGATTTGCAATGATAGCATAGTTTCTGAAAGGAAATCTGACTAAGGTCATACTTTAAGGAGGTAACTTTTTGGTTATTCCGGGAGTTTTCTCAGTAAATAGGAAAAACTGGAGAAAAAAAGTAGGTTAAACAGCAAAATAGGTACAATATTAAACAAATATTCCTAAAAGAAATATTTAATGTATATGTAATTATTTACACATAATATGACATAAATTATTGACAAAGTAACACTATCAACCGAACTGATTACTAATGAATATATAAATCGAACTTCGACTTTCTACCACCACACGATTTCGTATTTCACCATCGCTGAGTCGATATTTAAAACCTTTTAGAATCGGTGTATGGTGAGGAATTTATTGGTTTTTATTTTATTTTCTGATCGAAGATCAAGGTAAAATTAGTTATATTTTTAATCTTTAGTAATACAATTATTTCTAACCAGTATTGCCTCATTTGGTAACTTGAAAGGAACTTTAGAAACTTACCACCCAAAACGTTCCTTAAATAATTTGTTAAAATTCTCGAATTAAAATTTTAAAAAAAAAAAGCGTTTCATGTCCGACTTCTTTTAATACCTACTTACTACTTACCTATGTTTTTTTCATTTAATCATTTTTTTCAAGTAACACTAAAAATTTCAAGTGGATAATCTTGTATTTAAATTTGCTTTTCGGGATGTAATATTATGATATATTGAAATGCATATATTCTATGGTCTTTTCAAAAAATGTAAAATGCACGGCTTTAAAGTGGAGAAATTTTATTACTTGAAATACATTTCAAATAATGATAATCATAAATTACACATGCTACATTAAAGCATATTGTGAACATTTTAGAAAAATCCTATTTTTAATCAACTTTAAATAGCTATCTTAGGCAATTTTCAACACAGAGTAATAACGTAGCTGCCGTTAATTTCTTAAGAAAAAAAAAACAAGATCATGGCAATCCGATGTTAAAAATAATTTTTTTCGAAAGTTATAAACTTTCGTTAGGAAAATAAAACTGAATTTACACGTAAGATTGTCCGGCAGTAATGTTTAAGGTGATTTTAACTGAACAAATAATCACTCTGTATAATGTATAAGCCATTAGTAATTACGATCAAATATGATTCTAGATTATATTATTTTCGAATATTAGTTTTACGGACACGTTTCTCGCATTTAGATAATATTATATGTAATTGTAGTACTGCAATAGGTACTTCGGAAATTATCTATGCGGCAGAGGTGAAATAAAAACGAACTGATTATTATAACATAATAATATTATACAGGAATATAATATCGATGAGGACGTTAAACTTGAACACCTTATGAAATAGTACTCCAGGTATCTATACATCATTTTTCTTTTTTTTCCCGCGTTACTAAAACGGGTTTTGAAAAAATAATCATACTCAATATTTATACTAATCATGGGAAACAATCATTAGGTACATATTTTTACGTTTACATAATTAAATCCGTATGTTGTACATAACCGAATAATTTTTAATCTAATATTAATTTTTTAGTTATCATATCTCTATTAGGTACTATAATATTAATATATATATGAATGCGGTATAGGTTGTTAAACTTTACCTACTACGATATAGAAAATTGTATTAATATTCATTTGTATACTATTGGCGAGTATTTTAATACAATTATTTTTGTATTTACGTTCCGGAATTTATCAAGACTCCCACGGTCGAAAATCGTTTCTGAGAGCATTATTATTATCTAGTCTGAGCATCCGGGGAGTGTTTTTCGTTTTAATTTCTGAGCACTTTTTTTCTTCTGATTGACGCGAGAAATATAAACACGGTTTTATATAACACTAGTTGACCCGCGCCCGGGGTTGCCCGTGCCAATTTTTATTATTATTATTTTACCCATATTCATGTTTGGTTTTGGCCGTGTTAGAATTGAATGAAAACAAATAGGTGAAAAGTGGGTAGTCCACCTGTGGTCTAAATGTGTTCTATTGTGATATTCGAATAGTGTAAATAATAGTAATAATACAAATTATAATGATTTTATTTTATGTGTCGGTGACTTTTTGTTTTTTTTAATTTCATCCGTATCACCAAGGGTAACCCATAAATCAACAAAAAAAAAAAAAATCATTGTACTAAAAATACCAATTACTCTGTGTCAGCTACCCTTGCAATGACACCTATCGGGTCCAATTGTGAATCTAAACCATCCAGGGACCCATTCAAACACGCATAAAAATTTCGTCAAAATCAGTCCAGCCGTTAAGGAGGAGTTCAGTGACATACACACGTACAGTAGAACTATACATATAAAGATGTGTGTGGTTTTTTTTTGTCTCTTTCAAAACCATTTTTCGCTATATTTTTACACAAGTCGTAAACTTCAAGGGAAATATCTAGTACCTAATTTCATCCCATCAGAACTTTGGGGAATTTAGTTTTTTCATTGTTCTTTCGTTTTTCTTAATCAAATCGCTATAACACCGTTAAAATAATCAATTATGCTTATGCTTCATCAGAATCGGTTTTGATTTTCTATGAATTATTTATCGTTACTTTCAAATATGATATTTAAATTAAACTATATTTACCTTGCGAATTGGGAATATCCCTATTGTGTTAGTGATGTAGAGGAACAATCATTAAGTACTGGTTTTGATAAGTTTTCGTTGAATTTTTCCCGACATTGAGGCTATTATATCACTATAGTGTGTCTGTTGTGTATGAATCTTTTTTCTGATACATATGGATACTTTTAGTAGGTCCAAACTGTACCAAACAAACTCAAACTTAGGAATAAGAGGTTTTTTTTGGTGGATTTAAGTTATAACATTTTGGTTATATTTAAATATGAACTTCACCGTGTTTTTGCGGGGAGAGGATATTTTTAGCTTTGCACGCGTCTAAAGATTTTCCAAATAAAGCCAGGGGGTATTTTTATTGCATAGTGTAAGAATCAATAATGTGCATTTTACTAGTTTAGACTTTCGATCCCTTTCCTGACCATTTGTATATGCTCAAATTTCATGTTTTCACAAGAAATACCGGGTTTTAAATGACCTTAAAACCCTTAAAAACCCTTAAAATCCCTAACAGATTTATGAAAGAAAAAACTTGGTTAAAATGTGTATATATATAAATTAGAATTGTTGTCAAGAGAGTGACATTGGAAAATTAAATTTCTAACCCCCCACATACCACCGTCTATTTGTATGTTAGCAAAGGTTCGCGAGAACTGCTTTACCTATTTTAATAAAACTTTTCGTTCAATTTCTTATCATTATAATTAAACTAACATGAAATATTGTAACGGCAATAAGTCAGCTCGGAGAAAATTCAAGTTTATAGCGACAATATAATATTATACGGTCGCAAGTACGTTGCATACAATTGCAAACAAAAGTATATATTAAAACCTAAGATAATAGATATGATTGTAACAAATAACTATAGTACGTCGTAGAGATTTTTGATTCAACACGAGCGCACGCAATGTCGACGGCAAAAGACCGTCGTCGAAGACATTTCAAAATGTAATAACCAATAATAATATGTTTAATATAATATACACCATGCAGTATCCGTATTTATTGTCGTTGCCCGAAGAAGTGTTTTATTATTCTCGTTTAATTTAATCAATACAAGCTTTAAGTAGACTATACGCGGTACACTGTATATTGGTAGATAGTGGCCTTCTCGCCATACGTACCGGTAAAAACGACATTAAAAACAGACGCAATTATATTGATCAAAAGCGATTGTGTTCGTGTCAACCTTTTATAATAATATTGTGTTCCTATATTATATAGACCCGACGTACGTTCTTGAAAGAAGTATATAATATTAACTCGTAACCACAAACAGAATAACACGCGCGTATACACGCAAACACACACACTACGCTAATACTAATAATAAAATAATGTCATTATACGTTATTATCCCCGAGCGCACGTGACGGTTTATTTAATACCGACGAGCCGCGCGTTCTCCTCGCGCGTATTACCTACTGCAGCTGCATTACAAAATCCTGTTAAACAAAACACAGACGCTGCAAAATAATCCTTTATCGCGCTCTTTGTTACCGCATAACGAGGTGTAACACTCCTCCTTACATGCTGATTAATATTCGCGCTCAAAACGTAATATTGTTTAAACTTTACACGTCATTATAATACCATCACGGCATTACCTACCCACACGTTGAATATATTATATTGTTATTACAATAACACGATGATTAAGTCTGTGGCTCGCAAAAATACAGTGTGAATCTTCCGAATTCCGTGTTCTTTATTTACGGTTATAATATGTACAGATGCAATACCAATAAAAAAAAAACCCCCGCAGTCGTCACAAAGCGGCGCTCACACCGTGTTTGCCAAATAGAGCAAAAATAGATAGCCGTTATCACGTCTTAAACGACAGACATTGCCAATACTGCAAGACACTAGACACTAAAATTTAAATTATTTAAATACCCGATAAATTTAAATATCAATTCGATTTTCCATGCGTGCAGTGCGTTAATTATTTGAAACAATTTTTCGATATTGCCCACAATCCCCCTATTCTCCTAAAAAATACTGTCAATCTTTAATATATTTTTCGAATAACCAGGAGGAAAAATGACTCTGTGCGCTATCTCTCTTTTAGGTGCCTACAGGAAAGATACTTAGCTTAAGATACCCTAAAGTATAGGGTATCTGGACACTCGATACTGGCTACTACGGTCTTATATAAGATAAGGTCAATAACTCTTCCTAGCCGGTGTTTTGCTCAATTGGGCCAATTGACGTATGTTTAAAGTTTTGCCACTGAAAAATGTAGCACTGTCAGTTAAAGTTATAGGTTAAAATAGTGTTGATTAACGATAACTCATGGGTCGCGGGAGTAATTTTGTGGCAGTGGTGTACGCGCAGGAGCGTGATGTGCAAATAAACAAGGAACGAGTTCCTAATTTTAGAAATGTTTAATCAGCAACGATTTTTAAAAATGTTGTCGACATTTTAACGTTGTTAACCAAATAAGCGGAACATTGTCAGTGGACTGACAATGTACGTTTCTCAATATACGTTGTAGAACAGCTGTATCACGATACTAGATACAAGATATAATTGTATGTAAAATATTTGTACCGAAGATAAACATTCAACTCTGCCGCATAGCATGGCTATAGATCGCTTACGAATAATACATTTTTGGGATTTATAAGTTAAAAGGTACTCTGCAAAATTAATGTGTGTCTAAATTACATACAAAGGTCAGAAAACCACCATATATTATGAATTATATACTGTTACACTGTTGTATTATACACACTTAACCTATCTAATTGTACACTGCATAATACGTATACAATATACAGACCAATAAAAAAATCTACATTTTAAAAAAGCTTTTATATTATGTTTAAACAGTCACCGATTACCGACTATATACATTATATACTATTAATAAACATTGCACGCGTTCCTACAGAAGCGTTTTCAAGAGAAAAAAAAACCGTAAAATCGCCATTACTCTCCCGTCCATTCAGGGTGTTTTATTCTCACAAATGGACTTTTTAATTAAAAGAAAAAATAAAAAAAAAAATAAATATATATATACATTATACAGTATATATTAGACTTACACTGACAAAAATCTCAATCTTTCATTTTCTTTATCATAATTTTGTTTCAATTTCCTCTTCTACCATATGGTCGACAATCATATAAAATCATTCGCCATGTTGATATTTTCTTTTTTCTTCTTATTGCATGACCCTAGTAGCAGCTTACGTTCAAAAATTCTACCCGAGACCACTGTCTGCATCTGTCCACATGCTCATATTTGGTCATCTTGTATAACCCATTTTACTATGTTTCGTTTCGTTCTCGCAAACACTGTGCAATTATTACATTTAAATTTTACCATATATAGTTCATATCCAATTGGGAGTCTTTCTAATTGGGAAAATTCCCGAGTGGAACGTTCTCCCTGTCATATTTTAATGTCTGTGCCTTCGCTTATATCGTTCCAAATTTTGCGTATCAGTTCATTTGCTGCATACGTCCGATTATTTATTTAACTCAGTCGACCCGTAGGTAAGTATATAATATGAATAAAAAGAACGAGTTTAAAACGTCGTGATACCTCCATTTTCGGTGCCGCATACAGTCCCCGCGGAACGTTAAACAAAGTCGAATATTCTCTCGCGTTCGAAGGTTTTATGTATTTATTTATTTTATTTTCATTTTTTTTTTTTTTTTTCTTGCTCCCGTTTCGACTTTTAAGTATTATATATTATATATACGTGCGCTCGTGTATACAATAATATTTTATAAATCTGTCTACAGCGCGCGCGCTTACGACGACGATGCCGTTGATTTATCGGCGCAATTTATTTCGCGGGGCAATACTCAAGAACAATAAAAAGACGGAAGAACGTCGAAAATCTCGGTTATCCCGTGAATTATATAGACCGCGCGTATAAATACATCCACGCGTGTTCGTATATACGTATATGCGCGCCTAGGGGGACGACACCCTTTTTTACTACCGCCGCCGCGTCTTCGCATTCGGTTCCTGCTGCCCCTCCTGGAAGGGCGCGCCGTAGAGGACGTTTTATACACACATATATATACACACACGTATATAATACGTCGACTTTATACATTATACGTATACACATTGTGCGGTTGTGTCGTAAAAGATTTAAGCTACTTAGTAGACGGTTAAGTGCGGTATCGGTCTGACGCCCCCCGCGGCGCAAAGCCAAAGCTCTTTTTCTTCGCGGCCGTTTCCCGCCGCCACCGCACGGCCCGGCCGCGACGGTAAACCTCCGCGGGGCAATATTGTTTTCCGCCGCTCGCGCTCGCGCCTTTCCGGCACTCTGCCGCGAGGTTTTATGCCCGAGAACGGCGCTGCGGTGACTGCGACTCGCGTTGTCTTGTGACACACACGAGTCCCCGGCCGGGCGCAACGACCCGGTTTTTATACGGACATAAACACGCACAAAAATACGGGCGTGCTTCGCGCGATGGGCGGACCGCTGTTGCACGGATGAAAAGTTGAGCAGGCGGGATGCAGAGAGGAATCCAATGTACATCCGCGAGCGAAAATTAATCGTTGCGAACAACGAAAAACGGCTCTGAGCGGAGTTCGGTTACACGTCTTGTTTTAAGAGGCCGTAAAGTATTTACGATTTTAAAATAATACGTATTGTAAAATACGTCTTTTCCCGATTTTCCCGTGTGTTTCCCATTTGTTATGAAAACCCCTGGTAAGATCAAATTATGACCCACTTATAGTACCACCCCGGTCCGCTCAGAATCCAAAAAAAACGAAGATTTTTTCCGCATAAACATGAATATATTTTTGGGTTTAGAAGACGGTGTAACAAAATCAAATTTGTTTCGATTCAAAAATTGTCTGCACCATCTTCTCCCCTTATTTCAACAATATCACCATACTCCACTCCGCTCAGTTAGAGTCCCGGAGTTTTAATCATCCCGGAGTATAATTTTAATGACGCTAATTTCAGATGGACCCCGACACAATATTATACATATTAATGCGAAACAGCTATTTCGGTTCTTTTAGCCGCTGTAAGTTGAATATATTGTAATAATTATTATATAATATAGTTTACGTAATGTTTAATAATTTTGTAATATTTATTAATAGCTGTGCCACCCTGCAGGGTTGCTCGTGCAAAAAGAAATAATATTAATTATACAATTAAGTTTTGTTTGTTTTTTTTTTTTATTATTTTAACCGAGGTAAACCACAGATCGACAAAAATGTGCAATGCGTAGCAAAAATACCGATAACCCTGTGTCAGCATCAGGGCTTAAAAACGGGAAAAAAAATTAGCCTATATGGTATACTCCTGGTCTAGAGCTACAGCTATGCAAAGTTCCGGCTCAATCCGTACATTAGTTTCGGGGCCAATAAACATCAACCCATCCATCTGTCCAAACATACTTTCGCATTTACAGCCTGGTTATTATTGTGAAATATCTATCTCGAATACACTCGTGTTTTGCAAATTTGTATACAATTTAAAAGAAATCGGTCGGATTTATCGATCTAGTGAAAAAAAAAAAATAAAACCCCGCTTTACAGGGGCTTATAATAAACGATTCGAAATGGAGGTACGCGATTTATTATAATAATACAAATCGAAAAGAGACTCGTTTAAAATGGTTTTCCATATTACATACTATATATATTAGAAACGATTTTGACGTTTTATATATGTGTCCTCCTCGCCCGAAGGGTTTTTTTTATCGGCCGATATAATATATTTATTTTATAGTGCAGCGTGTATGTAATGCACGAGAAGACGAAAAAAAACAGACGCAAAACGCACGTCACGCACTCCGTACGTATGTACAGGGTGTATCCGCAAGATTCGACGGTTTCCCGCGTTGTCGCTAGCGTGGGAAATCGTAAAATCCTCCGGATACGTCCTGTATGCGCACGTTCGCGTGGGTGTACGTATTATACCACGTGCGCGAGATGGAAAAGCGATCGGACAAGGACAATTCGGTATCGTTTTCGGTGTATAAGACCGGAAGCTAATGGAGCTTGGCTGCCGGCAGCAGTCTCGGTAATGTATTCCGATACACACACACACGCGCGCGCGCGCGCACGTGCGTATTCCGTTCAAAACGGCGTATGTGCGTGTGTGTGTGTGTGCGCGTGTGTGTGTGTGTATGTGTGCGCGTGTGTGCGTGCGTATATATATATATACACGATATTATATGTGTATACATTATTTATACACGCGATTTCGAACGTTGTTATTATGTGCAAAACTTTTTACGGGTTAATAGCGTCCCGGCGGGAGCGAGAGTGAGCGAGAGAGACGCTGCGGTGGCAGTTGTACAAATATATATATGTGCGTGTGTGTGTGTGCGTGTGTGTGTGTGTGTGTGTGTGTGTGTGTGTGTGTGTGTGTGTGTGTGTGTGTGTGTGTACAGCGTACGTATATAACAACGGGGAACGCGCGGAGAAAAACGCTACGGCGGGCGAGCGGACCGATTCCGGCGCGGATTTTCCACGGCTGTCCCGAGGTCCCGGGATTAATGGGTTCCGCGCGATCGCCGAACTAAAAGGAATAAATTAGAATAAAACCGACCGACCGACCTCCGTCCCCGAACCGCCCTAGCTGTGCGTATACGCGAGCGCGCATAATAGCCCGCGCGTATATAAAAACCCGAGCTCCGCCGAGTCTTTCCTTTGCTTCCCGTTACACACGCGCGCGCGCGCGCGCGAGAGTATTTTCCAAAGCGAACCGCCGACAAAGGAACAAAACTAACGAACCGCGACAATCTCGATAACGGCGGATCGCGCGGACACCGTCGTGTATGCGCTGTAAATCCCGCCGCCAGCAATTTATATAAAATAGGTCCGCGTCCCCGTCGGCGGCGGCGGCAGCAGGTCCCGTACGTGTGCGTACGCGTAACAGATGATCGGCTCGCGGGAATCCGTGTCGGCGGGCCGAGTTCGGGTTACGACACCCGATACGGCGTACGGATAATATACGCGCCGATAAGAATCTGGAAAACGAACGAAAAAAAAAAAAAACAATTCGAATATTGTCGTTGAACGCGCGGCCTATGAACGCGTATTATGCTCGCGAAGATCCGCGCACCCGATATAATAATAATGCGCCGAACCCGTTATTAGGTAAAAAAAAAAAAAAAAAAAACAAACAAAATCCTATCGTCGTATTAAATACGATACAAACGACGAGCGCGACAATGGTCCCGCGAAAGGGAAATAAAGTGGCGTTTTACATAATAAACGTTACGCGCGCTCGTCGTCGTATATTGTAATTTTTCAACGGAGGGGTGAAAAACGAAAAAAAATAACGCCGGTTTTCGATAGAAATGATTACTAATTGAAACTGTCAATATGATAATCGCGGTGCGTTTTGTTGTTTTTCACCATATGACATCGCGAAACGCATCGGCTATAATATTACACGACCGCCGTCACACCCTCGCGGAACACGATATTTTACGAGTGGTTTTTTTTTTTGTTTTTTTTTCGCGACAGATTATGATGACTATCGGATTGTATAATATCTGCATTGTACAGTAGCACGTGTTCGATTCCGTGCATTTAAAAATAAAAAATAAAAACCATGACGCAGATAATTAACCCATCGAATCGAAATTCGATAAACGTTTTAACACTGCAGCATTCGTGTTCACACGCTGTAAACCGAATTTCGCCGCTTTCAAATTGTATTTTTTTTCAACCTTGCACTAATGCGTGTTAGTTCAGAAAGAATATCTATTGTATGAAACGATTGCAAACGAAAAACCTAATCTGAGAGGAGAAGTATAATTTGTCGTATTTTCCCATCTTTGCCTAAGTAAACTAAAAATCGACAAAAACAAACAAAAACAAAAGTACTGAGGGGTTGAACGGCAGGAAATTTCGATAAACGTATCAAATAAAGTACTACCGTGTCGAAAATCAGCACCTATTATGAAGTAGTTGCGTGGAGTAGTTAAACAGTTGACACAAATTGGAGCTAGCCAAACTAAAAATTTGATTTGAAGAAAAACAACATTAAAAGCAATTTGTTTTATCAGAAAAAACAATTTTTTTTCTTAAACAAAATGGTTATGAAGAAATACCGTCGGGTTAAAAATCCACTTTTTTTTTTTGTCAGATACGATACGAAAAAATCGGGGCATTTTTACTGACCACAATAAGGTTTTCCGAAGGGAAAAAGTGCGTCTTTATTGTAAAACAAATTATAGCTTCGCCGTTCCGAGGTACACAGAATCTCGAAAATACATATTTTGCCGCGCCGGTTCGACGTTTTAAACTTTTTGTAAACTCGTATATTTTATCATGGTAGGTCTACGTCCCGGAAAGAAGACTAATGCGCGAAAATTCGAAGCAACATAAAAGTTTCGCCCAATTAACCGTCCATTGTGTGACGAATCCCCAAAGTAGAACTGTGTACACGCGTATGCACAGTGCACAGTACGCTTTTACCCTCCGCGCGAACTAATCAATTTACAGTCCTTTCGCTTTCGCCGGCAGAAAATAGAAACGTCTTGACCCGAGTCGGTGCGAATCGATGGACCCGTGTGTTTGCACAGGAATATTGGTGGGCGCACCGTTGTGGACACCGATATGAACAGAGGAAACCGATTCATAACGTTTATTATTCCGGTAAAAGCTGTGGCGCGTTTATTAACGTCCGTGTCGGATGAAATTACATCCGGATGATTGTTGCACGCGTATAATAATAATATGATATTTTTCGTGACGGAATAAATTCGAGTTTAACATACGAGTATTATCGTAAAACGTATTGCAGTTGGAACAAATAAATCTAGACGCGGGGACAGGCGCGTCTACGTTTACGTTTCGCGTCCAATACGTTCTAATGAATATCGTGTAACGTCGCAAACTGTTTATAGGTTCTGAGTGTTGTAGCGCGGGAGCTACACATTTGCTTTACTAAAATGTGTTATTTTTTCACGCGGAAAACACTTTTCCCTCAATAAAAACGCTCCAAATCGTTCATACCGTGCGTCAAAAGAATTTTTGTTAGATTCATAACAGTTTTTCTAAAACATTAAAAAAAAAAAACAACTAACGATACATCCGTTTTATTTTTATTGATTTCTTGCATAGGTCAAACACATTCAATTCCATGACCGTTTTACTGAGCTCCGTTCAGAATCTTTTTTTCATTACAATAATGTATCGTTATTTTCAGTATATAAACTATAAATTATCCTATACCCGCCTTTTTATTTTAATGCTCTTAGTCTAACAGAGACCCATTACTTATTAGCTTTACAACACTGTGATTTTTTTTTTCTTTTAGGAAAATACTTTTATAGTAATACAAATGTTCTGATTTTTCGTACCTTACGTGATGTGAACTTTTCGTCTCGATTACTTTATTTGAACATTAAAACTCCCAAAAATTTTTCTAAAAAGTTGCTTTTTTGTATTTTGTATTTTTAAAAACACTTTTGGTTTGGCAGACGCTCCAATTTTTCACATAGTTCCCACTCCGAAATTTCTGCACGACGGTACTTTATTCAAAACATTTTCGGCAGTGCTGCTCCGTTCAAACTCATTTTTTTTTTTTTTTTTTGTTTCGATGATTTATCGTCGCAAGCAGTATATTGTAAACTAAATTACCGCCGTATTTCCTATACTCTAACTGACGTGCCTTAAAAACAGTAGCTTATTCGTGAACAATAAACAAATAAAATATCATTACGTTCATCGTTAGCCAGAATCAAAAAACAAAAATAACAAAATGTACCTATTAATTTTTGTATTTTCGCGTATCCGTCCCCCTTTGCCGGCTGTAATGTCTTCTTCCCTAGATATTTTCGTGTATTCAACATACGTTACGTTAGAATTTATAGACGTACTTCAGTTCTCCCGGTATTGTAAGAAACATAACCTCAAATGACCGAAAAATCGAAATCCAAGTACCTACACCATCTTAGGAACATAAAACCTTCACCTAGTCAAAACTGTGTATGTATTCAATTTGTATGTATTTGCTCTTGCTATCATTTTTCTTTTACCTATGGCCAACATTGGTTATGTTCATGTTCACCTATTAAATTGCGATTAAAACGACAGTATAAAATATTGAATAATTTATTGATGTACCAGCGTATCATAAATGTACTTTAAAGAAGGTCCTCGTGTTCCCTAACTTGTTATCTTTTGATAAAACCGTACAGAATTGAATTTCCAAAATCTGTTTAATTAACATATACCTATTGATTCAAATAAAATATATCCTGGGTTTACACATGAAACTATGGTCTACCATAACACGTTGAATAATGAACATTATAAACGTCAAGCTGTTCGGATGTTCACGTGTGAATACATTTTGAAGGCACAAGTCTCCGGGGCCGTCAAATCCGTTGGCATTAAATTCGTACCTACATTAATTTCAAATTTGTATAGTTGGTACTATTATTTTTTTGTTGAGGTTATGTTTCTTATCACACCGGGAGTGCTGAATGTATCCCTGAATTTATAGCCATTAAACGAATACACGATAATTCGCCAATTCGTAATCGTCATTGTGTTTCCGGCCGAACGGACAGTAACCGCGTACATGTATACTGCTCGTATTGTAATAATTACGACAAAGGCTTGGAGAGGAACGAGAAAGGGATACGAAAAGAAAGCGGCCGACGAGTGGCCGCTCGCCGGATAGGGTTTCCGCGGTTTCGAAACACCCGACGAGTGCCGTCCACTTGACCGGTGCAGTAAGAGTGTACAATATTATAATATGTTTCGCGGTGTACTATAATGCTGGTGCGGGCGGCGGTGTGCGCGGAGCCCGCGACGTTATTATATTAATACACTCGTGTGTGCGCGCCTTGACTTTGGCGTCGGCGTACAAGTACCTACCTACGTATTAATAACTATCGAAAAACATTTACAATGCGCGCAGTGCATGTTATTATACATACTGTACTATATTATGCTGGAACAAAACTCGAAAAATTAAAAAGAAACAAACCGATATTATAAAAAAAACCGCGACCATCTGCGCGCGACCCGGAGAACCACCCGGTTACACGTGTTTAACGAATTATTTCGTACGTCATAATAACAATAATAATAATAATAATGTATACAATAATAATATTATTATGCAAGTGCGAGAGACCCTCCTCCGCGACATACGTATGTATATGTATACTACACAGGCGGGACTATAGTAATAAAAAAACAAACAAAAAAAAAAATCGTAACAATAATGTCCGAGAGCGGGGTTTTTATTATTATTATTATTATTATTTTTTTTTTTTTTTTTGATTTATTACACCGCCGCCGCACTCGACTTGACAGTCGACACGACGAATTAACAATTAAAAAC
>CABPRJ010000020.1:729053-754957 GCA_902439185.1 Cinara cedri
AAAAAAAAAAAAAAATCGTAACAATAATGTCCGAGAGCGGGGTTTTTATTATTATTATTATTATTATTTTTTTTTTTTTTGATTTATTACACCGCCGCCGCACTCGACTTGACAGTCGACACGACGAATTAACAATTAAAAACTCGTTCGGCCCCCGGGCCCGGGCGGCTTTTTTTTTCGCCCGCCGCCGCCGCCGCGACGGTATATTTTTTCGATAATATTTTACTACGAGTATACCGCGTGCATAATAAAAATATATTTTTCTACGTGTATAATAATAATAATACATAATATATTTCATTTCGGTTTTTTTTTTTTTTTTTTTTTTCTTTTTTATTTTTTTTTTTTTTTTTTCGGCTTTCTTTCATAAACCACCACTCCCCCCCCCCCACCCCACACCCACCCACCACTTTACCATTCCTCCCTTCAACACTACAACAGTCACGATATACATGAATAATTCAATCCCTTTATACACACACACACACACACACACATACGCGAGCAGGCGCACACACACAGCGCAGTGACTTTGTACAAATCGAAGTTTAAATGAACGTTGCGGACGACGCGATCGTTATTCGTTGTTATAATAACGTGTAGTTACACTCGAAATTATACGCCAACTTTATATACAGTATATTATAAGTACTCACATATTATTATTATTATTATTATTATTATTACAAGGAATATACGTGGGTACGAGAGTTATTATATTATTATTTTTCAACGGCGACGTAATAAACCGTATATTATAATAAAAGAGTGCTGCAGTCGATTTATCGAGTGACCGCATTCAATAATTCCGCACCTATTCAAATAACGCGACCTTTGCCGCGCGCGTCTAATTCGTTGGGCATTTAAAATGCATCAGCTGCGCCGATTCGATTTCGAGGGTTCTCCTCCGCGTCCCCGTCGCGGATTTTCGACGACTTATACGCTCACACGTCATTAGTATTATTGTTATTGCTGGGAGGCAAAATGTAAATTATTATTTTACGGCCGGGGGTTAAACTGTGACATATAATACTTTATAATAGCATAAGCTGAGCGAGAATTCAGTAGCTGCGTTAAAGTTACTTTCCTTTTGCTTTTTCGAGTGCCTGGTTACGGATATTACTCGGAAGGAAAAATGACTGAAATCAAGAGGACGCTACATACGCATATTTTGTTGTACGGCGTAATAAATTTGCATTCAGTAGAACAACTATTTTGTTCTTTCGGATTTAATATTATGATAAAACTTAAAGGTATGAGGTATTATCTGCGTTTGTATGCGGTGTATCGGTTTTTTCGATATTTCAATGTTCAGGCGAGAGAATACCTATAGGCGAGTAAAAAACTGCATACATTTCACACACTCGTATCTCGCTTAAAATATATTATAATAATGAAAAAAAAAACCATTACAAATGACGTTCTTTCATTTAAGTTTGATAATAGTTAATTTACTCTAAAATTGAAACTAATAATCACAAAAATGGTTCCACTAAATGCAAATTTTCGATGTCGTTTTTGTCTATTAGACGGAGATGATAAATACGTGTGCATACCCTCTTAAGATACAAGCTCGGGAAGAAAATCGGTTAAGTTATCACGTATCAGTAATATAGTTATCAGTTAGAAGTTATGGGTAGGTATCCTTTATATTATTCTGGGATCTGTCTAATAAATTAATTTTGATGATTCGTTGACTGTTAGCGGTATTTTTTGTATGCAGAAAACGACTCTTTTATAAGCGCAATTCTAACTTGAATTTCGGACGTTATTTTGCTGTTTACTTTTAGTGTGGTAAAATAACCAACCACCCTGTTGTTAAATATTATGTACGGATCTACGATTTTACAACTGCTTATGATTTTTTTTTTTTTTGTGATTCATTATTTGTATAGCTAATTCTCATGTACGGTCCGCCAAAACACGACAGTCTATTTTTATTATGCCTACCGGTCTTAAATTTTTAGACTCGGTACAATTCTGTACGACCCAGGAGCGTGTAATCATAAAGATCGCCGCACTGCTGTATTGCCGTTTTGCGCCGTTTTAAGCCCCGATTATACATGCGCCGGTGGTTAACGCCGCGTCGGTGTATACATTTACCCGGAGTGTATAAAACACGCACAGCAATGCGACGGTAATATCATGATCAAATAACACACGGGTATTCGCGTTCGGCGTGTTTTGTCGAGTGTTTATTTATTTAAAAGTACCTATATAGGCGGAAACGTGTGTACGTTTATATATATATATATATCGTGTAACGCGAGTAGAGGTAGGTACACACGTATCTGCGTAAAATGTCCACGACGCAAAGAACGTTTTGCAATTTCTAGTTTCGGTTTGAATAAATAATAAACGGTCCGGCTCGACAGTAAATAATAAATAGGTGCATCGCCGCCCGGTAAACCGTACACATAAATAATGGACAATTTTTTTTTTTTTTTTTTTAAAACGTGTTTGTAAAACGAATTGAAATCAAATAATAATGGACAATCCCAATACAAATATTTTCGATAAATATCACAATAACATCGAAATCGAATAAAACCACCTATATAATATAATAGGATATGGTAAAAAAATAACACATGATGATTTTGAGGATTAATCTCTCACCCTCCCCCCGTCCTCAAAATTCGTTGTTTTTTGACAATTCTATTGAACTCATTTTAACATTTCTTCCACCAACTATGATTCTTCCTTATTTCTGAATTGTTCTCTAGGTACAAATAAGATATGTCACTAGATTGTGCTTACGCTGTTCTAATTACTAAACATTGGCTGGCAACTTCAAGTAGCCCACTCAAAGTGTCGAAAACGGCGTTACTCGACTCTTTGTAATAAGTAAATAATTGCAAGTCCACTCTTCGACCAGTACGCCTCTTGTTAGTATTCATTTGATAATCCAATGTAAAATTGTAAATGCAATAGATAGTATAAAAACAGTTGATGCTGCTGTTAGTTGATGCTACTATTTTAAAGAGGAGAATTGTAAGGAATGATATATAGCGCAATTTAATTTATATATCTGTACACAACAGTAAAACACTGTCAACGAAAATCTGTTCTGAGAAAAACTGTTAGGAATCTAGAAATATTTTCTTTAAATAAACTACCACCGGCCGAAAAATCCACACTTTTTAAAGTACGACTAAAACAAATTGGTGTATGCTTAGTAATCAAAAAAGTGTTTTCTGAAAGTAATCTGAGTAAAACTATACTCAATGTAGTCACGATTAACAAGGCATTCCACTGAATACAAAAATGATTCGTATTCGTGTATGCATATTATTATGTAATTATTTATTTAAAGACGAACAAAAGTAATGAATTTAATTAATATAAATAAGAATAAAAAACACTTTCAATTAAAAGTTAACAGACATAATTTCAACTGTCGTCAAGTTCAATACAGTTCCATGCAAATTTGGTAAAACCGTCACTTTTAACCTTTTCATAATATTTAAATTAACGATAAAAATAATTACACGAAGTGATTCACAAACGTGCTCACTCAATTTTTTTTTTTTTTTTTGTAAAATTTTGCATAATGTATTCAAATTCTGATTTTTGAAATTTTTAATTTTTATAGTTAAAGCCGATATTTTTGAATACTTAGATTTTTCACAACATTTAAAGAGTATCCTTTGGTTATGCCAACTTTCGTTTTTCAAATGAGAACCTGTAATTAAAATGCCATAAATAGACGGAGTATTAGGTACTTTAAATAAACGTTGGTGTCAACATTTTGAATTTAAGTCAACCCGTTAACGAGGTATTCGACTTTTAAGTTAAGGTAGGGGGAGAGTATTGGAATGCTATTTGTGTGGCCGAACGGCGAGCGGCGTTTTATCAGTGCTGTGTAACCGAAAAAATGAGGTGAGCGCGCTCAGTGATTCACCCTGTATAACTAGGAGTTACGTACGAAAATTGACGCCGTCCGCAAAATATATTACATAAAAACGGGACTACTTTGCCGGAGTGAGAGTAAATATTTCCGAATGATATCCTTTTTTTTTTTTTATCCGAAAAATAGGTAGGAATGTAGGTAGGTACTTTTATCTTCTGCGATGTTTTTTTCTATAGACTACACTGTATTCTGCACCGTCTAAAAAAAAATATATATATATACCTTTGTATAATATATTATATAAATAATATATTAGACGTAGTATCTCTGCTTTCCGGGTCCTGGTTTTCCGTAGCTCTTATATATCGGCTATCTCGTTTTTCGCCATCCATTTTTCACGTGTTCTTTCCGACACGGTGAGCGCGTCGTTCCTTTTTTTCTTCCCTACACCCAGTAAAGGCGGAGGCCTTTTTTTAGTGGCGGAGAGCAGCTTTTCACATACCACATTAACTTTTAACTCTCTCCTTAAAATACACGCCCGGTGCGACGTCTAAATTCTACGCGCGCGTCACACGCGATCAAATAATACTTTAGTTTTCACTTTCATCCGCAAAGAGCTACGGTGAAAAGAAAAACACCAACAACTGCACTTTAGCGTTCGTCAACAAAATTCAACGATGCGATTTCGTTGCAGATCGAGTTGAACATATTATAATAGTATAATATTATACGTAACTACAACACAATATTGCTATTACAATATTCAACAGGATGATTTTTTCTGAGCGAGGAGTGTATAGGTTATAATGATGTTTATTTTTTTATTATTCTGTGAACAAAACTACTACCAGAAATCTTGCTCTGGTGTTTCAAGCGTAGCACCTTCTCTGAAAGAAAATTTTGTCTAGTCAGTACTTTAAGCCGGTAATTTTTTTGATTTTCTAAGTGGTTTTCATAATAATTCGGAAAACTTACGAAAATAGTGTTTTTATTATTTTCAATTTTGTTCTTTTGTAGTTTTTCGGTTAAAAATGATTGTAGAAACTTGAAATTTGGACAAAAAAATTATATTTGCCTTTTCTTAACTTGGTAAAATGTTGACACATTTTTGAGCTATATGTATAGACATTTTAATTTTACGAGATTTTTACGTCATTTTTATTCAGTAGGTACTCTATGGATAAAATTGCTAGACTAAGCAAAAATGCTTGACAATTTAACGAGAGATATTATCATTATAAATTGTACTTAGTAGTCAACAAGAAAAAGTTGAGTTTTAAGCAGTAATTTTTTTTTATAAGAATATTAACATCAAATTTTAACGAAAATCGTAAATATATTACGGCCTTTTTAAAACATATATAACCAATAACCATACTCCACTCAAATTAATCATTGTATATTGGTACATTAAATTCCCATCTTTTTAATATTATAAAATATAATTTCTATTATAATATTTTCTTATATCTTTTCTAAATAGGGTAAAATGTTTAAACATTTTGACAATTTTTGAGTTATTTATAGACATAAGGCGTTTTTGATTTTTTTTTTTTTTTTTAAACTTTTATTTAATTTGATGTGGTTATAATTGTTTGGCCTAAGATAAGTGATTAAAAATCTTACACGAGATTCATTATGAGTTTTAATTCGTGGTAAAAACAAAAAAAAATGAGCGTACAGCAATAGGTAGCTTTTGTATACGGTATTTCAAAATATGTAAAAGCGAACTTCGCTCAAAATCGTTTTTTATCAGTAATTTTTTATCATTTGGTACATATATAAATTAAAAACTATGTATCATTCTATCTTCCTAACTATCCACCTCCAACCGTGATACACTTATCAATAGTATCAGATTTTTTATTTTCATTAATTTTTTAGCTATCTTTATAATAAGTTTCCGAATTACTCATTAACAATTTCTATAGACTAGCAGTTTATTAACAATGTATAAAAAAACCTTTATTATAAGTCAAATTAAGTTAAGTAATAAATATTTCAAATTTAATAGTGTTATTAAAGCAAACTGCGCGTTATAATGTTGTTCACGTTGCAATATCCTCAAAAACAAACACCACTATGTAATTATTATCTATTAAAAATGATAATACTATATTTACTCATTAAATTTCTATATTCTTCATTAAAGAGTCCACCAAAATATCATGTTATCACGACCGCGTACAGTAAAAAATGATTTAATTTTTTATAATACAGGTATGTATTGTTTAATTGTTTCCGGCAATGTCTTTAATAATATGATAATGTTTTAATTATTTTGACGTCAGCAACTACTAGTCCTATTCTGTATTAAATAACTACAAGATTTTTTAATTTCCTTATTTTCTATACATCTAATGTATAATGATGTCCTGTATATTTTTTCCCCCTTTCTGAGCACAGTTTTGCCGCAGAGTTTATTATGTAATGCAGTGGTGAATTTGAGGGGGAAGTGAAGAGCGAACACCCCCTCCTCCGAAAAAAAACTATATATTTTAAAATTATAACTTGAATTATACCTAGGCGTAAATTTAGTAGAACGGGGAGAGGGGGGTCCCGTGGTCTACATTTAAACGTAAAAATATGAATCTATAATATCTATTTAAACAAAGTTTAGACCCCCTCCTACCTGAAAATTATCTTCAATACTTATGATACCAGTTCACTCCCCTTTAAAAATTCAGGGTAATTTTTCATTTACATTCTGGACAAGTTATGATCTTATTTTACACCTCTTCAAAGTAAACAATAATACACATTATTTTTTCTTAGTACAAAGAATAGTTAAATCATTTTAATCTACTAAGAAGTAAAGATTGTATTAAGTACCTATACAATATCATAATATGTAATTTAAAGCCAATTCAGTACACAATTATTATAAAAACAGTACGTTTTACTGTGTATTTATAACCAAATTGGTTATTTTTTATTAATTGGATTTTTCTTTTTTAATAATATTGATATTTTTTTTTTCTTTATGGTTTCAGGTATCATTCATACCATTAAAACACATTTACAAAGATGAGCAGAAGAAATGAAAAACACGCATCTGCATATTTAAAAAATATTATTTCGAAACAAGTTTTGCTTAATTATTTAGAACTTATAGATTTTTATATAAACGCCATTATGCAGAAGCAAACGTCCGACGAAAAGTATTATATAATTGCCTACATGTAGTTAGCAAGTTATTTATATTTACAAATATATGCGTCAAGACTCGAGTTTATTAGATAAATAAATAAATTATCACAATGACTAATAATCACTTGTGGTGTAATTAAATTTAAAAAGACGATTTGTCTAGAATCTCAATTTGTATCTCATTTACACATTTATATCTCAGGATTATAATAAAATCGCCCACGTTGAATAAAAAAAATGTCTGTAAATTCTATTATAGCTTGTGCATTTATTTTTTTGTTTTTTCATTATCCATATAGGTACATATTGTATTAATACGGATAAGAGATTAGTTATACAATTTTTCCATGCACTGGTGCATTTAATCCACGCAATTAAGTACCTATACGAGTACACACATATTGCATATATAGAGCAATAGGCTCAAATTACGCTTATTGTACACGAACAGAATAATAATTCTCGGAGGGGACCAAAAAAATCAAAAACCAACACATTGATACGACCTTTTCAAGTGTTCTATGTATACATATATATTGTAATATTATACAATTGACGTCGTTAAACGGTTGGACGATTCGACAACAATGTATAACGTGAATATATAGGTGCCTACACACTTGATTTTATTACCTTTTCGAGTACAAAAACTCGGCTACACGATAATACTGACGATTTAATATTTGTATGGTTTTGTCAAACTGCGGTGACCCATTGACGTATCGACAATAGCACTGCGGTCAGGCTGTATACAGTATTGTTTAACGCCGTCGAATCGAGTTTAGCGCGTAATATTGTTATTGTCGTAATACGATCGCCGGGTGTGGGCCGGTATACTTACAAAACGCACAATGATTATAACAATAATAATATTATAACGATACCGCGATGACCGACGAACCAGATTATTGAAATCGTATCGAAACAGCATGCGAAACGGAGAAATGGGTAGAAATGAACAGGATGTAGCTACTGGAGTTAGATTTTGACGAAATTTAACACGTTATGAGGCCACAGAAAATAAGTGTTACATTATAACATAGTGGTTGGACGTAGCGGGAAAAAAGAGGCGAAACGACATCGATGGGTTAGTCGAAAATATGTTACACGCAGCCGAACGAAGCAAAAACTACAAGAGTTGGCGCGTTAAAATATTATTGGTATCTTCGTATAATTTTTAAAAAAAATCTATACTGCTTAGAAAAATTGTTGTAAATGTTTTTTTTTGTTTTATATACTTATTTGTAATTTTGTATACATTTTTAGATTCCGAGCATGACGAGGTAGCTACTGGTTTTACTAAGATGTTTATTTTTTCACTTTTTTCTCAGTTAACATTACGGATCTTTTACGAACCGCAACTTTTATGAAATCTCAAGTTGTCTTAATGGTACTTTAAAAAGGACGGTTTTTGATTTTCGACACGATTTTTCAAATAAAATCACTTAAATAGGAAAAAACGAGGGAAAACGTACGATTTCAAGATTTCATTATTTTATAAAAATACGGACGACGTTTTTTAACAGAACAAATGATTTAATCGAAAAATCACAGGTAACCTTTGTTGTTTCCTTTTTGATTTCCTTTCTTACGGTATCATCACCGAAACTTTAAAGCTTTTAAGGAATTTTAATTGTTGACAGTTTCTTTGTTGTAATTCGGTTATAAATACACGTAGAGACTTGAAACTTGGTAATAATACTTATACTTATACTTACCTAGACGTGGTGGAATTCCCAAAATCATCGGAACACTTTTAAACGAAAATCGCACAAAAAATTACGGCACTTCAAATTATGTATTACCGAACTGCGCTCGGAATTGTCTTTCGTTAAGCAATGGTTTATCGTTGCTTATAGATATAAATGAAATAACCTTATGCATCCAACCCTCCCAACTTCTCACCTACAACAGTGGCCGCTCCCATCCTCAGTATCGGCTCTTTTTTTATGTTTTTTTCGTTTTTAGTTCTTGGAAACTATTTAGGCTGTTTTATCAAATGATTGGAAAATGTGGCAAAGGAAAAGAAAATATTTTTATCAAGAATAAAAATATTAACACCGTTATTTAAAAAAGTATTAACGTTTTCAACGGTCGCCTCCCCACTCCCTACCAATCGGTTGAGCTTCGGATGCAGCCGCTGACAATATAATAATAATATATACGTCATTATATACGATCTCGCGTACGGGTCGTAGGAGATTTATGACGTTTCTGCCGCGACAATATTATTATTACTATATTACGTATATACGGGAGGTGTTATTATATTATTATTATTATTATTATTATTATTATTATTATATACGTGTTTGTGCAGAAATCCGCAGCCGTAGCCGCATTGAATTATTCATTTTTCCGTAAATCGGTCGGGCGCGATGTCGACGAGCTGGGGTGCCGGAGGGCCGGAACGACGCGCGGCAGACGAATAACTACGCGACTCCGTATGATATTATTGGCGGATTTTTCGCGCGCCGCGGCGACCGGGGTGGTGGTGGGGGTGGGGATGTAGGGGAAGATAGAGAAAGAGAGTGTGTGAGAGAGAGAAAGAGAGAAAAAAAAAGTCGATTTTCAGCGAAAATAAAAATGTCCGTCGTCCGCGTCCGGTCAATACCTATTATACCGCGTGTGTACGCGTATATAATATAATGGCCGTGGACCCCGGGTCTCGCCTTTAACAAGATAAACTGTACGGTCGTAAATATAAAACACACACCCGGGCTTTTAGCACAATCGATCTTGGTCGGTCGGTCGGTCGTCGCCGCCGTCGCCGCCGCCGCCGCCGCCGTACTTTTATCGCGCGTCCGCGAGGTGTGCGCAAAGGCGACGACGGCGGCGGACGGGCGCGACGTTGGTGTTTGATTGGCCGAAACTGGCTCGTATAGAGCGCGTGTAGCGCGTAGTAGTGCGCGACGCGGAAAACCCCGGTGGGCGGTGCGGACCGCGGAAGAGAGAAAGCTGTCTTTTTTTTCTCTTTTTCTTTTTTTTTTTTTTTTTTTTTTTTTTTTTGCTTTCTTTTCCCCAAAGGACTATGATGTATTAGCGGTCCGGTTGTGTACACACACGCGCTCGCGCGCGCGAGAGAGGCTCATAACTGTATACACACGCAAAAACACACTGTATACTCGTATGTGTGTATGTATATATATATATATATATATATATATAATATACACACACTTATATTATGAGGTCAGGGGCCAGTGGTCACGGACCCGTGACAAATGAAGAACGATCGTTCTTTTTGCTATACTCATATACTTGTACATAATACGCGTTTCCGTGTTCGTTTACTTGTGTGTGTGTGTGTATACCTATATACTATACGTATGTGTGTGTACATATATATATATATATTCTGCCCCGTTTCGAAAACGAGTAAATCTTATAAAACACCGACAAAAGGGTACGCCGCCGCCACCTTGCCTCCGCCGTTGCCGCCAAGCGTCCGCTGAGACCATTTTTTTTTTCTTTTTCGCGACTCCTTTCGCCCGAAATAATTCAATTCCGTGCGACCTTACCCGCCGCCACCGCTGCCCTTTAGGTACGTATAAACTTCTAAAATCGTGTCGTACGACAAAATGTATCGACTTTTCGAAGCGGACTACGCTATATACCGGTGCTTTTTACACACTTTTATATAAATCCGACAAATGGAAACAAATAAAAAAATTTAATAAAACTCCCGCGAGTAGCGGAGCTCCGTCACTAAGTGTAGAGTCGAATGTTCCCATTGCCGACTTGTTGCCGTTAAAATATTTCATTTTAGATTCTGAACGTAGAAATGTTGAAATGTATTAGTTTGCCTGTGTGTAGTGCTATTTTTTTTCCGCCTGTAAATTACTCTACCGGAAATCATGACCCAATCAAAAGATACCAAAAAATCGTTTGTATTTGAATTTTTATTCAATTACTTGGGTAGTCATTTTTTTAAACAGTTTTCATAACATTGAGAAAAACCGGGAAAAACGGGACAATTCGTGGCAACAATGATTTTATTATTAGTGATTATTTATAGACAATAGACAAAATAATACTTTCTATTTTCTGGGAAAATTCGAAAAAAAATTGAACATGTTTTTAGATAATTTATTACGATTAAAACAATGTATAATTAAACTCCGCGAAGTCGACTTTTAATGAAATTGTTCGAGTACGCGCGTGAAATATAAGAAATATTATAAGCAAAATACGGAAATATTTGTCGGTTAATCTTGAAATTTAAGAAGACACTTTTGTTTTCTTGGATTTTACAATGGTATAAAACGTTCAACCGCAGTACGTCATTATCGTAATGTTTTCTGATTTTTATCTGTTTGATCAACGAACTCCTCTCACTTGCGTTTGTTCGTCATATCGTGGTGTACGGCGTTTCCTTAATGCGAATGATTAGACCTAGAAATAAGTGAAAGAGGAAGGGGAAGTAGGATGGTCATTTTTTGATATTTTGCTTAGGGTATGCAATATGTTCGCAACTGTTTAATTTTCTATTTATTTTAACGACATTGCAATCAGTCGAATGTCAATCGATCATTAATAGTCAAGCTCTGCAGAGCATTTTGTCATCGATTTTAAAACCGAGCAATAGTTACATGACTAAGTAATGCAATACATAAAGCATCGAAATATTATTTGATTAAAAAAAAAAAAAACCTATCTATCAAATGAATGATCGCCGGCCGGAAACGGGATAATTTATAGTCGCCACGTCTTTTAATTAGCATAAATAATTCCGTAAAAATGTGTCCGGGGGGATGCAATTATAAGATTTATTCTGATAAGGTATAGCTTTGTAATCAACAGCGTATCTATGTACCGAGGTTTGATTATTCGATCAGTTATTAATGATAACTATATTAGAACTTCCAGTTTCAGTGGAATCCCGCGGTAATTGATAAATATGATTAAAAAAATAAAACCTTGGCAGAATGCCGAGCGAAAATTATACAGACTAATCCACGAATACCTATAGGAGTGTGTCATGTGGCAATAATACAAGATTTCTGGCCAAGTACCTAGTCAAATTTTTCGGAGCATTGAAAGAAAAAAAATGAACTTGGTCGTTTAACGACATAGTATATCGATAATAAGACAATAATTTTCCTTCGGTTCGATTGACATAATATTTTTATAGGTTGAAGGTAAAAATGCCCGAGGAAAAAATTGAAGGGTTAAAATGTTCAGCTTGTTCACATTAGGTTTGGCTTGATAACAAGAACTAACCCAAATCGGTATAAATGGGCTTTACTTTAACATTTACAATAATATTTATAATTTCTATTGGTTTTATTTTTGATTATATCTGATATTATGAAGAATTATACAGTTTATAAAATTGTATTTTTACATTGTGTGTAATGAATAGAACACAATAACAAAGAGAGAAGTGTTGAAAACTTATTGAAATGCATTTCACTAAATTTAATTAATATTATACTGTAGCAAAATATATTTTTTTTTTATTATGATTTTATTTTAGATTCCGAATGGAGAGAAGAACCTTATGGTTTTACAAAGATGTTTATTTTTTTTTCAGCTGTGATATATTTTCAACTAGCAATTTTACTCCGATATTTATTTGTTGACTTTTTTTTGAAAAAAAATCAGACTGAGGAGGTACTTTAACGAGGTCAATTTTCGATTTTCTCATCAAATGTTAAAAACCAAGAAAAAACATCGGAAAACCGAGATAAATATAGGAAAAATGGGAAAATAGATACAATGTTAAACAAATATTATTAAAGAAAATATCTAATGCCTAAAATATTGAATCTTATCCAATGATTACAATAAAGATACGGATAAGATCCATGTGCAATTTTCCGCACCACCTTGGCTATAGACAAACGCCAATAAAATATTATTGCGAGTATTTGACGTTATTCAAAAAGCGCTTGAGGTATTGCACGAGGCGCGTTTTGTTTTATAGTGGTGTCCCCGAGTAGGCCTAGTCCACTGTGACGATTAATTTAACCTTACCTTAAATCCATAATATTACACTTTATAATATAATACGATCACCAAATCCCGATCCTCGTTCGTTGAAGTCATCCGCAGCTACCAGTAGTCTTGGCTTGGAGAGTTCTCGTGCAAATTACAGGGAAGAAAAAACCATAAAGGAAAAAAATATTTACAAAAAGATAGAAAAAAAAAACACACTACTATTATACTGATGAAGAAAAACAATTTAGAAAAATAAAAATTTAAAAATTACATTTAATAAAATACATTTAAGAAATATAATTTGCAACTATTCAATTAAATACACGTACAATAAACAAAATTAATGTTGTTGCCAACATTATTAGCCAGCGCGTGGTTTTTAAGCGCGATATTAATTACCGTTCAAATAAATAAATAGTATTAATCAGTGAGCATACCTACAATTCTTGTTACTTTGGCGCATTTTGGTACTGATACGTGCAATTGATACGCGTTTTTAGCGAGTTAAGGTAAATACCTCAAATATTATCCGTATACAATTGTATTAATTTCCATAAAAATCTGAGCTTCAAACAATTCAAACGCACATAAAAATAAAAAGACGAAAATACTTCGCATGTGAGTGTAGCCACTGTTGTAGATAGGAAATTAGGAAGGCAGGATACAGACGGAAATTTTATGTATATCTGTAACCAACGATAAACCATTGCTAACGATTTCAGAGCGGGCATATTGTACCTATTTTCCAGTTCTTCGATTTTTCCTCCGTTTTTTTCGATTTTTCCAATTTATTGAGAAAACTCCTTAGAAAATCACAAAATGACCTTTCAAGACATATAAAAAATGAACTCCGCTCAAAATCGGTTTCCGTTAGCAACGGTCAATCGTTGCGTACAGGTATTATATATTACATTTCCCCTCTACCTTCCCAACTATCATCACCTACAACAGTAGCCCGTGCATCGTAAGAAGTATGCCCGTATTTTTTCTTATTTTTATTTGTATTATTATACAATATTTACATTTATTATCAGTCAATTGTATTATTTTGTCTTTTTATTACTTTTATTAAATTAAGACGATCTTTATACCTATTAATACTATAGATGTTATCTATCACCTATTCAAATTGTTTATTTATTATTTATATTTATAAAGATATTACATATTATTTTCCCCCGGACATTTTTCCTCGCACAATTTTGTCCAGATATATTTTCCAAGATATTTTTTGGTAGAACACCATTTTTGTCGTAGGTCGACGCTGGGTTAGGTATAATCTTGAATCGCGTAATTTATTATTTACTCACGGTTCGCGGACAGTTGCTTGTTGCGTGTAGGTTACACAAATAATTACAAAAGTGCGCGTTTTCGAAAATTATTCCATTTTAAAAATGACGTTTACGTATGCATCATATGAAATAGAGAGAGCTATCTAATACACGTGGTTTTTCTACGGATAATTTTTGAAACCACGTGGTTTAACGTCGTCATTGTGTACCCACCTATATAATTGTATTATTAAAATGGTACGATCATTACGAGTGGTTAAATTATAAGTTTCGTGCGGTACGACGACGAAAAACGCGCTCTTTGTGCAACACTCACCACGCGTTTCCAAAATTAATCGTACTGTGCGTGTTTCGTGCCGTAGACGTACCTAAGAACTTTTATATTTGTCGTGTGCGAAAAACTTTCACTAACGCGTATCGGATTCAGTATAATGTTCTGCAACGTGTTCTCCACGATCTGCAACAACAATAAAACGAATTATAAAAGTGAATAGTAACAAGCCTGCAAGGTGTATATACCCACTGAACAGAATATTAAAAATAAATTTGATTTTTGACATAATTTTCAGTCAGGTGTGATACAACGGTAGAACGATATTATGCCGCGTGATGATAATTTCATAAAAATCGCTATAACCAGTTGCAAAACCATGAGAAGGATTACAACCTTAAATCTTGAATTTTTTCAAGCACTAGTTCAACTAACGCAGTAACTGCCCTATAATACATTAATCGAAACATTTTTCGACATTGTCGGCGATTTATCCTCTGTTGTTTTTTTTTTTTTTTTTTTTTTTGTTCAATTTTGAGTTACATTGGCAATAAGGAAAAAACACAACTATTATATTACATCACTTATCCGCTGATAATCCTTTTTCGTTTACAATGATTCATCGTTGCATAGGATATATAATAAAAAATTGGAGTTGTATTTTATTCTATGTCTTTTAACCTACACATCTGCAACAGTGACTTAACCTTGAGCAATCACAACTTTTTGAAATTCATAACCCCCTCCCCCGAAAATAAAACCTGGTTGTACCGCTGGTAATAACCATTTCACTTTATTGAAAGAGGCAAACTAAAGAGAAACACGAAACAATTTATGATAAACATAGATGAGGATAGTTATGTGGATTCAAAAGAATTATGTTACAGAAAACAAGGAGATTTGCAATAAACAAATCAGGCGATTGGCGGTGAAAAGACCACGTACGGTGGGTACGTACCATAATATATGGAAAGTATATTTGTATTTCCCTAAACTTATCTCCAATTGCTGTAAATACTCGCCGACCATATAAAAAACTAAAACAGTATATCGGTGACACAAAAAGGGATTTTTTTTTTTAGGGGAAATTTGTCATTTTTATTCAACCGTCCGACCATGCAACTTATTTCTGAATACGTCACTGATGTCCGGACGCGTTCGGTAGTTTAAAACACGCATACATAATTGCATACAAATCTCATAAAATTGTTATAGGGGACTGTCAAATATTAAGGGGTTCAAAGGAGTTGTCCAGACACTCAAATTAACCCTTTTGATTGCGCCACTGCACTATGGTACAAGTATTAGACGTTTTATACAAACTTTCATATGGTCTGCATAACAGACCATATTGTTTTTGACAGATTCGATTTGGGCAGGAATGAAACCGCTGGGAAACGTGTTTTAATGATATTTAAGACCTGCCACCTGTATAAAGTCTTTTATGTACTGCATAATCCGTGTAAGGATTATACGTAGTCCTATACAAAATGCAGTAAGTACTGTAAAAAAAAAAATAATGATTCCTATTAAAATATCAAACGTAACAATAAAAAAATCCAGACAATAAACCGGACTAAATACGGTCGTACAGCACTTACCGTATAGTATAGTGAGTAGTGACTAGTGACGATGTGTAACCATACGCGTAGTAAAAATAAAACACCTACCTGAATTATTCTATAATTACTCATTGTCACGGCACATTTAGCCGAACGTTAAAAGACGCGCGTCCGTGTTGAGTATAATCTAATACGATTTTATTTAATTCGACACAGTCACACACCGCGGAATCGGAGAATAAAATGTCTGTACCCACTGCGTACCACGTTATATAAAATACCTGTGGTCCCAACAAAGAGAGACTCAAGTCAATTTCGGCAATTTTTTTTTTTTTATGAATATATACATAGTTTTCTAATTATTCCGTGATTCTATCGTTTCCATAATTTGTTTTCCACTTTTTTTTTTTTTTTTTTTATAACTTTTGAATCTCGTTTATGTAATAATTAACTTTTAAAGCCCTTCTTCCGTGGGACCGTCTATACATCTTTAAGTGATTTCAAATTTAACTAGGTTCGAAACGTAAACGTGTTAAAACCAAACTATAATGACTTCCAATCACTCAAATTACAATATTCCATATTGTTTGACAATTTGTATTTCATTAGGTACCTAACAAAACATTAAACAAATCTTTAGATCATCCGCGTATAGAGTTTTAAATTATTTAAAGAACGTTTCAAATGAATGCATGTATCGCTGAAGGTGGAATATCCGCGTCCGGGTGTTTTTGACCATTCTTATCGTTTTCTGAACCAGTGTTCGAGGGGACATCATTGACGGTGGGGCCCTGGGCACGCGTCAAAAGTGTCTAATGGGAAAGCGATGCCTGTACACACGTAAATAATCAAAATATACTGAAACCAACATTGGCTTTCTCGGTCCACTACAGAGAATCGAATAATAACGGTGTCCGTGGTATAAAACGACGAAATTCACATGATCCGCGGAATTTATACTATATTGTATACCGTCTCCAAAAAGAGCATAAGATTAATAACCGTGTTTAATGTATCGGTGACCGCGAAATCGCCGAGTTGCGTCCAACGGCTGCAAATTACGCATTATACACAGCAAACACGTTTTAGTCATTTGGCCACGCTATTCCACACCCCCATTCGACCCCCTTCAAATGTCTTTATACACACGACACGAGGGTGCTCGTCGATTTATTTTTTATTTTTTACACTTTCGGTTTTCATAAGCTCCCCGCGACCCCCTCCCGGTCGTCGAGTACGCATACGATATTATCGTCCGTACGACACGGACGACGTCGATTTCACTAAACCGCGCTAAAGTTCACTGTTATATTTAAGCGTATCTATAATAACATATATCTGTACACGTTGTATAAAATATTACCGCCTGTATATTATTATCGTATTTTCGAGACTTATCTAGATAAATTACCCGGTTTATTTTCCAACGATAAATTCGAACCTTCCAAAGCGGCGTATTGAACGCATAATAATGTACGAAATATAAGAGATAATCTAAGTGGGAAAGTAATATAAATTCGTAATTTTAATAAAACGTTAATCTATATAGATCAAAAATAAACGCATACATTGTCCCTGTGTATACGCGAACAATACAGTTTTCAACAAGGCATTTATTTAATAAGAACTATTTAAGTTTTGTACGTCGACGGTTATTCTCTTGACATTTAAATTTTTGAAATTTAACGACACTGTACGTAGATAACTGTCGCGATTTTTCCGAATACGGGATAAAGGAATCTCGGCTGAAAAATCCATTTCGTAACACACATACCAAATCAAATTTATATACATTATTACGCGCCTTTACACGCGAATCTTGACGAATCCGGGTCAAGACACATTACAGGTATAAATCTATAGGCACGAATTTTTATCCGTCAAGTTTCCCGGTACACGACGTGCACGGGAAAACACTCTAATCGAATAAATAAATGTCCGGCCGTTATCGGTCGTAATCATTAACGTTTCGGCGGTTCGCGTATACAGGTTTATAGAAAAATTCGTACGCCCAATATAGTATGCTATGAAGGGAGAGCGAATTTAAAGTTTGGAAACACCGCGTGAACTTCGGGTTGATGCCGCGACGATTTGTATTTTTGCGGGATTGTGTTTATATTAAAAGAAAAAAAAAACGTGCGATGTATGTATGATTTTGTTTTATCAGTCATATTCTAACGTATTCAATGTACAACAAACATGTATTTTTGTGTTCACAAAATATTATTGTAAAATGCGAAAACCATAATGTTTCGAGAAAACTCGCGTTCGGGGCCGCAGGCACGGTTTACCGCTGCTGATCAATTTTCGTACGCGAACGTGATGCGCTTGCGCTTTTCTAAACCTAACCTAACCGTCCTAAAACTCAATAAAATATCGATTGTCATCAATTGTTATTATTGGGGTTATAGGCCACTACGGCTATCCCGACGCACACATACACCTAGAGATTACAAATTTCCGGAAAATTTGTAATGAGGAAAATAACCCGGAAATAAAAGAAAATAGATGAAATCGAGGGGAAAAAAGTAATATAGCAACATATTATATTATCGTAATATTAACTATGAACAACCCACTTAGATACCTGTCTTTTTCAAATTTTAAACAATAACAATACACATACACTACCCTGTCCTCTGACTGAAATTAACAATGATATTAATAATTATTATGTTATCACTATCGTCATGGAGGTTTATAATATGTCTCCATAGACGTGTTTTGGCATACATGTAACCACTAGCCTGGTTACTGTATTTTATAAACAAGTCGTTTTGACAATTTAGGTTACTACTTTGAATGTATCTTTTGGTTATAGGTCGCCTACTAAAATATCGTATGATATTTGGTTATAGATTAAGTAACGATCGGATATCTGTCCAGTAATTTTTTTATTATCAATTAATATTATTTGTAATAACCATAAACATGTCGTTTTCGTGAATCTATAACCATTCACCAAAATCACATAACCATAACTGATAATGAATATAACCAGTTTAATCGCCAAAAGACACCTCATGTTTCTTACATTTATGTTTTCTGTATTATTATCGTCAATTATAACACATTTTTGACCTATATTTTTTTCAATTTTTCCTTTTTATTCCAATTTTTCACGGACTTGTAGAAAAAAAAACCGTTTTTTCGAGTATTTTTCCAAATTGTCCGTCATTTTAAATACTACCTACGCGTAAGCCTCCGATTCTCCCCGTTCTCTCAATTCTCCGAATTCTCGTCGTTTTTTTTCAGTCTCCTCTTCTATTTAAAGATTTCACGTCTATTCTCACCGCATTTTCCCGTATCAAACCGGGACGGGTATATAATTTCCGGAATCGGAAACGACGGGCGACAGTGTAATATAAACTTCGTTGACGGTCCGTAGCGTGCGGCACGTCGCGGGAGTTACAAAACAACGTGATGGGGTGGCCGATGGTGATTTTCGGCGACGACCGTTCGGATTTAAAGCTCGAAGAGAAAAGTCACGCGTCATAATAGATGCTGCGGAGAATCCGCCACGTCAGTCGGATAATAGTGTCTTCGCCCCGCCGAACACCATAGCCGGTAGCCTGCACGATCCACGTACTTGGGACTCTACGCACGGACACGATTTTTTACTTAAAGTGTTACGTCGAATATATTATGTAAAGGCGCGTTGGCTGAGCGGCGAATTCGGCTTATCGCTATTCAATGGGCCACCATTTTGTACACTAATACGAATTGTTTGTGCGGTGATGATGATTTAACAATAATATAACAATACGATGTATCGCCATCATAATAATATTGTACGTATCGTTCGAACGAAAAATGGCGTTGTTCAATCGAGAAGATCATTGAAGTGCAATTGCGGTGTCCCAGTCAATTCGTTTGGCTGTTATTCCGAGCGTAGCGAGGGAGCCATTGGTTTTACAATGCTGTTTATTTGTTCTTTGTTCTAGTCAGTGGAAACGTTTTTTCCTAGTGAACTTGTTCAAATTTTTATGTGTAGCAACTCTTATTTAAGCTCAAATCGTTTAAATGATACGATAAAGAGGTAATTTTTTAATTTTCGATATTTTTTAAATAAAAGCACTTAAGTAGGAAGAACCGTAGGAAACCTTACGATTTCATAATTTCATTATTTTATAAAAACACGGACGACGTTTCCTACCGGCAAAAATGATCTCATCGAAAAATCACAGAAAACCTTTTTTTGTTTCCTTTTTGACTTACTTTCTTACGGTAACATCGCCGAAACTTTTGAGCTTTTAAGGAATTTTAATTGTTGGCAGTTTCTTTGCTGTAATTCGGTAATAAATACACGTAGAGACTTGACACTTGGTAATAATACTTATACTTATACTTACCTAGACGTGGCGAAATTCCCAAAATCATCGGAACACCTTTTTTCAATAACCGTTTTGAAATCAAATTTAAACGAATATCGTAAACAAAAATTACGGCACTTCAAATTATGTTTTACCGAACTGCGCTCGGAATCGTCTTTCGTCAAGCAATGGTTTATCGTTGCTTACAAACATAAATGAAATAACCTTGTGTATCCTAACTTCCCAACTTCTCACCTACAACAGTGACCGCTCCCATCCCCAGTATTAGCTGTCTGCTTTTTTTTTTTTTATATAACGCTATAAATATTAGCCGACATTACTATATTTCAATCACAGATATATATGATGATATAATATACGTATTACACATATCTGCGGACTGCGATTCCGATATTGTAACTTGCGTGATTGCGTGTTAATTGCTGACAACACAAGAGCGCGCCACGTCGCCACCAAAGTTGGTCCCGTACAATCGCATACAGACAGATAGCGGTTGATTAAACTGTTAAGGTATACTATAATGAGAACCGCACAGACATTGTAACTGTATTTGTGTTGTGCCGAAAAATTGTCGGGGCCGCGTGCCTGTGCGTCGGAAGAAATCCGGATTTTCGTATCACGAAATCCAGATTTTTCGGATTTTCGAATTATCCGAATTTGTGTGTCACACCGTTAAAGTGGTTCGCGTGAAAATCACAACGTCACACCGATCGCATTACACCAAAAGCGCCTCGCACGTTTTCGGCATGGCTCCGGGCCGAAAACACAATTCTATGTCCGCACATTGACGCTGGCGAAATTTAAAACTACAACGACTGCGGTTTCTCACATTTTTCAAACGTTTTATTTTTTATATATTCGTACGCGTGTGCAATTATAATAGCAATACAATTAATGCGTTTTGCGATGGATATATAATAATTATATTATAATTATTAATTGTTACAAGCGAAATATGTGATAAGTGAATAGCGTGAATCGCGTCAAGTTATTAAAAAAAAAATGTACGTTTTCGTTTTGACCGGACAATCGGCTGTTCGCCGGTCCGACGACATTTGCCGGCAAACATTAACGTTTAATATTGTAAACTTTTGTACTAATCGATCGGCGAATTACGACGGGTCCGTCCGGGCCGCTGGGGTCCGGGCGCACGCCGTACGCCGGGCCGGGCCGTTAAACCGACGACGGCGGCGGCGGCGGCGGCTGCGACAGCGTTCGACAGTGGCGGGCCGGCGGCGGCAACGCGTACAGCACTTTGGTGGACGGCCTGTTCTCCCAGTCGCCCGGGAACCGGTCCCCCGTGCTCCTGTTGCACTGCATGGACAACGTGCTGCTCTCGTACACCCGGTGCAACACTTGGCTGCGCATCGGCGTCCACTCGGCCCCGTTGTAGTTTGCGCTCACCGCCGAATCCGGCGACGTCCGCTGTCTCTCCCACCTGCGCGGCACAGTACGCAATTACGCATTGATAAAACGGCCTGTTATAGCGCTCAACAGCACTCAACAGCACTCAACGTTCTTGCTAATGTACGCGCTAATGAGAGAAAAAAATAAACCGTGCAAAAATATCTCCGCGATCGAATTTCGTATTAAGATTCTACACGCGACGCGAACGGGATTTCCGTTCGACGCTGTCGCTTTTCACGCAGTTCGGAAAAAAAAACGCGCGAACGCCGAAACCAAAAGTCACGTGAACAGAGTAATCCCGGGGGGGGGAAACCGAACGCGAATAATTGCGCATATTGCGCGGGACGTGCGACCGGCTCTCGATTGTTCGGAAACCGGCGTAACAGACGGCATTTTTAGTTTTCGTTCGCGAAATGTCAGAAACGCGCGTCGTTTCACCGAACAGCGCGCGCACGCCGTACGCATGCTTGTTCGCGTGCCCGGTACACGACGCGTGCGTCCCGTGAGAAAATTCCGAAATTCGATATTCTGTTGTTTTTTTTTTTTTTTTTGTTTTTCTCCGTTCGATACGGGCGCACATTTAAAACGGTACAAAACATATCATTACGACGCTCGTACGTTCGCCGTCATTATTGTTATTATTATTATTATTATTTTTTTATTTCTTTTTTGTCCGATCGATTGTCACGCGATTACCGGATTACGGCGCGGCGAAAACGTCTCTGGAAATACGATCGACGATCGACTTTCCGGTTTTACCGACGCACTGCGGACACGACTCCGACTCCGTGAAATCAACGCCGTCACCCGAACGCGCGGAAAACGTCAACTCCGGGGGAAAAAAAAAAAAACAAAAACAAAAACGAGTAAACCGCGCACGCCGCAGACCCGGGAACGAACCCGTTCGTCCGTCCAAAGTCCGAAATGTGTTGCGATGTGTAGAAATGTTTTAAACACTGGACACACCCCACAACTCGACATTAAAACATTATGCTGTTTAACGAAATCGCCGAGACTTCGTAAAGTCGGCAAACATCGATAGTACGACAATGGACGAATGATAAAACATAACCGTCGATGTTTTGAGCGCGGTTACCAATCAACGCCTTCGTTTTCAACGTACGAGCAGTTCGCCGTTTACGGGCGTACATTTCTCCCGAACAGTCGTGATAGTTTCTCCGCGCGGTCGCCGAGCCGCACGGCCGTTTGCCGTGCGTTTATGGACACGGTGGTAAAATTTGAGATGGAAAAATGCCACTCCACTAGTCCCAGATGGAAATTTTCTTTGGAAAAACGCAAACGCCGCGGCACTCCGCACTCGTCGACAACATTATTTGTCGATTATGGAATTCCGTTGACGCGGAATTCGAACGAAATGCGAGACCGACGGCATTTCGGACCCGGTTTCGGAATTGATCGTTTTAGAGCGCGAGGAGGGGGGGGGAGACACACGTTTGGCGTATCGCGCAATGCCACACTGCAACACGTTACGCTATGCGGTGTACTCACTCGTTCAGAAATTTGAAATAACTCTTGAGATTCTGTTCGCTGATCGAACTCTTGCACACTTCCAGCTCGATCTTCGGATAGTAATACACGTAGTTGACGCACATTTCGTCGGTGATGCTGAAACCGCCCAGCGTGATGTTCGGTCTGTTCTCGGTGTTGTAATGGCACGTGGTCATTAACGCGTCGCCCTGAAAAATACGTTTTAATTCGGTGGACGTTTTTCAAACGCGACGCGGCGATTTCGTTGTTGGCCCGCGCACTGTCGTAGTGCGCGGGCGTCTTTAAGCCCGTAAAAACCAATGCCAACGAAAGCGAAAATTGCCGCGTTCACGATAGGTTTTTCGCCATTTCGCGGCCACGTAAAACGATAACATTTAATCATGTCGTCTGTAAATATTACTGTAAGTGTTGCCGTACGTTCGCCCCGTCAAAATTTAAACTTTCAGTCGCCTACGTACTCTCACGCGGACACACGATGTGTTTCTCGTATCGCTCGTTAAATCAACAGTCGGTCGTCGTCACGAGCATTACGGCTATTTTAATCGCGCCCGCGTGAACTCAATTACAGCGGGTTGATGGTTTTTATTTTTTTTTTTTTTCCCAAACTCCATTAGAGGAACATTATTGTTTTGTTGTTGTTGTTTTACCCCCTCCCCCCTTACCCCGATCCGCCCTTCTCCCCGCACCGTCGTCCTAGTTCTCATAATATTGTACAGCAGCTCGTTAAATCGGGCAATCACGAAAAGTTTGTTTCGGAAAATATTTCCATTTGCGGCGGCTATTATTAGGTAGGCAGGTACAAACCGGGTCGATTTGTGGACATTCGCGGGTGACCGTGGTATAATACAAACATAATAATACGGTAGGTGCCTACGTTGGCCGGTCGTTAATAATACACCCGAACGCGTTTTCGGCCAATGGTTATCACGAGATATCGCGAAAATTCGGGAAATTAGAAATCTCGTCGCCGGAACATTGCAGTTCTGTATAATAATATCGCGTCGGCCGGACGGACGTGCGGTTTTCGCATGCGTTCTAAACTTACCGTTTCTGAAATTTCTCAGCAAATTATCTATTATAATAGAGTGTATTACGAGTGTGCCTATACGCGAACACGCAAAACCGCTGGAAAGTCGCTCGGCAACAATGTAAAATATTATTTTCGTGCAATTTTCCTCGGACCGCACAACCGATCAATAAGGGTCGCCACGATCTTGCCGCGGAATAATATACTCGAACGAAATCGTGAACCGAGTCGAGAAAAATATCGCGGTATTAACGTTAAGGCCAATATTGTAAAATCGGTTAATGCACGGTCGTGTTTACGCTGTTTGCACATAAAAACCGATTTTGTGTGTATTAATTTTATAGTAAATTAGCCTATTATCAAACTTAAAGGTAAAAATATTTCCCACATTTTTTACGTTGTTTTTTTTTTTTTTCGATATTTTCATTTTCAAGCGAATTATGTGCATGTGAAATATCACAATTTAAAAATCAACGAATATGGTTCGAAAATTAGAATATCGAAAAAAAACCAACGTATGGACATTAGAAAATGTTCATATCTTTAAGTTGTATACTATATAAATACGTCGACATTAAGGGTGGGTCTGTAATTTTACAAACGAGCCTGTAACTAACCCCAAGCCTGTAACGTTTTATCGGCATGTACAAAAATATTTTAAAAAATCAGTCACATAAAAAATGTGTATTTTATCGATATTCGTGGTTACCAAATAAATTATAATACATTTTATTTGATTACAGTAACTACTGATTACATTATCAAATGTCAATTAATAATAATATGAATAATAAATAAATATTTGACAAAAATATTCGAACCACAATTTATATTATAATATTTGTTTGTTTTTTATTGATGGCTCCGAAAAGGGTAACACAGAACAATTTAACTGGACAAGAAAAAGCGACATTAATGGAATTAATAGTTCCATATAAGGACATTATTGGAAATATTTAGGTATTCGTCTGACAGGTTAACTTAATTATAAATTACAGTATGCTAAGCAAGGTAATACACATTGATATATATTTAAAACTGACTTTGTTAATGGAAACAAAAAAAAAACTGGCCTCGGAATGAAATAACCAAGCTGGACAGTAGTAATGATCCGGAAACTGGAAATGGAATAGTTTTAGAAAGAAATTATAATTCTCATCACCCTGTATTAACGAATCTGTAAAAATTACGGACACAAAATTGGTCCTGCAAGTACAGGTCCGGTATAGCCAAGAAATTACAGACCCGATTTATTTAACGGGCCAGTAGTGAGTTAAAGGCTCTGTAAATCGCTAATGAACGTTTATGCGGACCCAGCCTATCTGTTTGTCAACATTAACCGTATAAAAAATACGAGCACATCGTTACCGTCAGCTCAGGCATTAAATTATCGTGGAGCTTTTGAACACCCCACCTAGATCTTGGTCACTACAGTGGTGTCTTTCCGTAGATTCTGTACTCGGTCAATCGGTGGTATGCCTACCTCGTCCCACGAAAACCTATTTCAGTTTTTTTTTTTTTTTTTTTTTAAACGACTCGGAAAACAAATAGCTCCG
>CABPRJ010000020.1:754997-782644 GCA_902439185.1 Cinara cedri
AAAACCTTTTTCAGTTTTTTTTTTTTTTTTTTTTTCGTTATTTCTTCTGTAACAATTAGCTTTTGATTCGGCCAGTCGTCTAATTTTCTCATCTATCCTTATCCTCCATTTACTCACAACATAGGCAGGCACCACAAATGAACACGAAACTGCAACTAGATAACCGGCTGTATGACAGAGTCCCGTAAGATAGTTATGGTACCGGAGGGACGTTTAAATACAGTACTGAAAACATTATTCTTGTATTTGTAAAACACCGGCGCCTAATCGAACCACGATAAGACGTTTTCCGCTAACAACTCGGAATCGTTTGTTTTTTTTTTTTTTTTTTAAACGACTCGGAAAACAAATAGCTCCGAAACGTTACGTTGTAGTTATTCTTATTATTGTTTTTAGCGAAACCTCTATCCGCTTTTGACTTTCGAACGGCGACCGACACATTGAAAATTCCGTAAATACACACGACGTTTTAGTGCGGACAAACGCGCCGGCGTAGAAACGTACGCGCCGTTTGTAAAACTGGTGCGGTAAAAGTGCGAAAAGTTTGAAAAAGAAAAACAGCCGTCCGACGCTCGTTTAATGTTCCGTTCCCCTCCCCCCCCCTCCCGAAATCTCGGGCGGTACCCGTGTACTAAACTCACGTGTTTACGGCGATCGTGTTACGCGGACGCGCGGTGTGCGTGATACTCGTCGCGCATAACGAGCAACACGGTATACACGGTTGCGTACGTAAATATACGACGGGATAACAACAATGACGATACCGATTGTTTGATTGCGTACGGGGGATTCGGTTTGTCTTTGATCGGCGGCGACGCATTGTCATGCGTTAATTAATTTGTCTTTTTTTTTTTCCTCGATAATAATTATGGGGAAAAAAAAAAACGAACCAACAAAAAGGAATAGAAAAAAATTGAAAAAAATCACGAGACCCGCGCGCGAAGCGATCCCGTTTGGCGCTTCGCGTCTCCGGTGACCTTGCCCGCGGGCCGTAACGCGTTGGTGCGTTACGTCTGCGGCGGCAGAGGGGGGGGGGAGGGGTATCGATCAGATCGAGCCGGTCGGCCGCCGCGGCGGCGCTTCATTTGTTTTTCGCCTCTACAATGGTCAATACATTTATTATTGTCGTTGCGTCGTCTTCGTTCTGGCCGGCGTTTGTGGCGCGCGCGATAACCGTGACAACGCACCCGGACGACAACACCGTTATCATTGTACGCATTGTACGGATGCGGGCGCTCTAATACCCACGCGGTGCCGCCGCATTCCGATCGCCCGTCACTGTCGTTCGGCTGCCCGGTGGTTGAAATGTGAAAATCGACCGTACGGGTCGTCCGTTATCGTCTCGGTCTCGGCTCAACGCGAATCGGCAAAAGTCGAATTTCGGAAAACCGCCGGCTACGGCGGTCACGCGTCTTTCGGGCAGTACGCGATTTCGTAACCCGGCTCGGTTATTATTTGTTATGAGTTTGAGTTCCTTCTTCTCTCCTTATCTTTCGTGCCGACTGTCCTGAACACTCACTCGATCCGACCGCCTCTTTTTCGGCCTTATCTCCCCCCCCCACCCTCGCCCGTCTTCCCTGCTACTTCCGTTTTCGTGATACCGTTTCAAATTCCTCTCGCCTCGCGACGCGCCCAAAACCAATTTCAGTCTGTTTTCTCCCGTTTCGTCCACAATCGACGCCGCACCTAAGCCACCTCTTAGAATTTGAGTCGTTTCGTGAAAACGTGTACGCAAATTGATTTCCGCGTAACAAGACGAGCGTGAGACCTTATTGGATACCCGTCACACGAGTCTCGTACGGCCGTAAGACTGTAGAGCCGATTGTTTTCAGCGGAGAGACCAACTGGAAACATTATGTTTCCAAACGCGCAACACTAAAATACAGATATTATGTAGATGAATATTAGAACACGAAACCTGTACAAGATACCATAGAGCTGTGATAGGTCCATTACGAGTGAGCCCGTTGAATCAATCACCGCCAAGGCTTGGGAAAAACATTTTTTTTTTTTTTGCTGGTACTGATGATTTCCCGAAGAGACATGTACGTCCCTCTCCCACCCACTCGCCCAACGGGCGCTCATAATTGTCAATATTGTAATATTCGGTATAGGCGTAAAATGGTTTTGACGTGTCGCGTGTGAAAAACTGACGTGACGGTCAAACGTTAATCCGTGTAAATGGTTTTTTTTATTTTTTTTTTAATTTTAAATTGTATTTTTATCATCCAACTTACCGGAAGCACTCGGACCGACCTATGGAGCAAACGAATCTCCTGGAAGTGCGTGCTGTAATGGTTGTCCCTGTTGAGTTCCGGCAATTCCTGTCCGTCCCGAACGTGTTTCGTGTATATCTTTGTTCCGGTGAGGTGTGTGTGCAATTGCGAACCGAAAATCTCAATTCCCGACGGAGGAATACTCTATATATTTATACATAGGCAAATTATGCACCAGATAAATAATTATAAATAATAATACAGGATTTATCGGATTTCATTAAACAGTCAAATTGTTGGTGAAATGTACTAATTTGTTTGATAAATAAACTTGCGCAAAAACTTGTTGGTATCATAAGTTTTAAAATGTTCGACCGCCTTAAATTATGTGATTATAGTATATTAGTTAAGGTAAAGGTCGGCGTTGACATTTTCGATTTCCGTCAACTCGTTAAAGAGATATTCCACTTTTATTGCAGTTTATGGTTTCATTCTTAAATGTAAAGATGACAAAAAACAAGGACAATGGAACATTTTTGGAATAATATGATTTCAAAAATTGTTTGCATAAGTTATGTTTTGAAAAAAAAAAAATATTTCATTGGGAATTTTACAGTAAGAAGAAATTTGATAAGCCCTACATATTCGAGTATTTAACAGTAGTTAACAGTACCTACGCAAATATAACTAGTGCCGTATCGAGAGGGAAGAAGCACAAGAGGTACGTACAAAATACGTCTACGGTATTATCCCTCGAAAAATTGTAGGTAATAATAAAAACCATTAGTGTTCCTCTCTTAAAAAAAACGGTTTTTATCGAATAATACACAGACTATAAAAACCATTAAATATTATAATGTGATATCGTAAACTCTCAACAGATCTCTAAATTATACTTGAAGTTAGTTTCGCCGCTAGAAAATTATTCCCTAACATTTTTTTCCGGCGACATTTTATTGAGATGAATACGGGAATAATGTACATCACCTCCTCCGGTATTTTTACACTAAAAATCACGAGAAACCAAAATTGTACAATAATATTATCCCGACCGGATCGTCAAAATATAATAATTGTGTAATTCTCAGTCAATAGGCGGAGATTTGTGGGGTACGTTTCGAAATTGTTTTCGTCGCCAGTTTGTTTACGCGTGGGACATATTTAAGAACGGCATCTGGTGGTGAACAATAACAACAACGATTATAGGGATTGGCGGCACGTTAAATACAGAACAAAACATTCACTACGTCACCTACATGACATTGATTTTTGAAAAATAAAAATCATCTCGTCGATTGTCAAAAATTCTACTGTTTTTGCACTGCAATGGCATTAGTTATTGTGTGTACAAAATATGTGAACATCGCGCATCCAGACATACTAAATAGATAAATGACGCCATGGATTGTATTATCAATTTTAACGATTAAAAATATCGTTTTGATTCTGAATTCGAGAACTAAGATGATCACATTCGGTATATCTATTCTAAAAAACTCATTTAAATCGGACAAGTATCTTTCAGTAGTATCGTCAAAATAACACATCGTTATAATATGATAATAAATGAGTTTGAAAACTAAATGGTGCCCGGATAAACGCGAGGAATCAAAATGAAATGTCCGTATTGTACCTAGGTATTTGGTGTTCAGTCTGAAAACGACCTACACGCAGAGATGAGAAATTCACGAATGCGACTGTAACGGTGTTCGGAAATCGAATAGACGATAATAAAATACATAGGGAAACAATACAGGTATACCTAATACAAGCATTATGTTCCTAGGTATGTAAAAAATTTCTTTTTAGTGTTTTCAGCGACGTCATGTATTTAAAAAGGATCGTCTTTAATGTTAGCTTGTGTCCAAAAAAAAACGTTCATTTCATTTCTGAAAAGTTTTTTATTAAATAAAAAACAAATTTTGATGCTTTTTTATGATCCTGAATGGATTAAAATAATAATCTAATTTCTATATTATCCAAATGGTTTTTTCGTGTAATATAAGAAAAATTCAACAATTGCCATTCATTCCGTTTTTTTTACTAAACTTGTCCATAGTAGCTTTAATACATTCTTTCAAGAACCTCCTTATTAGTTATTTTCCTCATATTCAATATCCCCTATATTCTCACATTTCACATTTCCTCTTCCACTGATATTGTCCAGATCTTGCACATACGTATTTTTTCTATAGGTTTGTTCTGATTTTTAGGTTAATGTTCTTTGAAGTAAGTAGGGTCACCCTAACTGAGCACCCTATTCCTTTCTATTTCTTTTATACTCTGAGTATGGTAAAGAAGCTATTAGTTTTGCTTATAGTATTGCTAAATCATGTTGGTTAGGTTTTAGGTGAGTGCAATTATTATCGTCGCAAAGTATGTTTGATTTTTAGAATAATATTTTCGAAAACCAAAATTAATAAAAAAACAAAACCAAGTAAAAGTTTTTCTCGCCACTTATATCAGAGTTACCTATTGTCTGATGGTTTGTAATTCAAATTCTGAGTGGAGCGAAGAAGCTTATGGTTTTACAAAGAAGTTATTTTTTTTTGTCCGTGGACAACTTGTCTCGTAGCAATTTTGCTCCAATATATAATGATAGTGATTTTTCTGAAAGGAAATTTGAGAGAGACTGGAGAGGTACTTTAAACAGATTATTTTTCGATTTTATCAGGAGTTTTCTTGTCAAATGTGAAAAACCGGAAAAAAAACTGTAGAAAATCGTAAATATCGGTACATTAAAAAAATATTATTAAAGAAAATATATAACGCCTATTTAATTATTTCACCATAAAATGACATATATTATTATTGTTGAAAAAGCATTACTATCAACTGAATTCCGCTCAAAATCGTTTTTTTGTTAGTCATAGTTTATCGTTGGTTACAGGTATACATTGAATTACCTCTATCTAATCTCTATTATTCTTATGTCTTATGTCTATTTTTTTTTAATTAGTGAATTTAGTATTCATATATTTAGGAGTTAAAACTGTATTCAAAAAAAATATTAAAAGCCGTTATTTTAATCGTACATAAAATTTCCTTTATTTATTTTTAAGAACTGGCTAGAATCGATTTAATTGTAAAATTTTACACCGTGTACTTTAATTGAAGTTGATCCAAACCACGCGCCTTTAGTGCCACCGTGCCTTCAATTCAATTCCAATAATAATGCGATTACACATTTCTAGTTTGTTATTAGTTATTACTTTGATGACACAATATTACTACCTGTTTATCTGAGTAGATTATAAAAGTTTGTCGAAAAACAGGTGCTCTATTTCCTATAATATTTTCACTAGAACAAAAATTGATACCTACTTCATCATCATCTGTTCACTCAGATTATTGGAACAACAAAAAGTTTACTAATCAAAGTAAGAATACCTCGAAGAATGCCTATGTATTTTTATTAAAATAAAAAAAAAAACCAAACTTCATTGATAATCATTGATAAATTATAATTTTCAATTTATTTGTTTTTGTATTTGAATGGTATTTTACTTTATAATTATTTAAGGAATTACTTAAATACTTTTTAAAAGTATTTTTTACGACACTACCTAAAATGCATTTGTTTTTTCCTTGTTTAGGTAAAAGGGGAAAAATAAGTACAAAAATTGTTTTTGAAACATGGGTTAGAACTCGCGAACCCTGGGATGATAATAATTAAATAGAACCATTCGAATACGACAAACATATCGAACAATATATTAGACATATTAGACAATATAGAATTATTTAACATAACATATAATACCCGCATAATATCAGAACTTCAAAAAGCTATACTTTGGAAACTTAGTCAGTCCGCTAAATTTTGACTACACCGTCGTTCTTTAATTGGCAACATAAATATATTGAAAAATTATATTTGTTCCGTATAATATTTTACTCCAAAGGTTTTCCTCAAAATTTAATATTAAAATTCCTTTATAAAATAAAAATACGAAATTAAACTCAATTTTTTTTTACAACAAAGTTAGATTCTTAATCAACCTCCTATACAATTTTTAACCATTTCTATTAAGTCAAACAATTTTACCACAGAATACCTACCGAATAAAAATTACGTACTAAACTCGCAAAATTAAAATATCTATAAAAAGCCTAAAAAAAGGCTCAAATATTTTTAAAATTTTACCATGCCTAGTAAAGGAAAATATAAATTTTCTACCCAAATTTTGAATCTCCAGGAATATTTTTAACTGACTTACAACAATAACAAAATTGAAAAATAATAAAAGCATTATTTTTTTGAATTTACAGTTTTCTAACGTTTTATTCTGGCTTTTCCCAGATATTAAAAAAACCGCTTGCTAAATCAAAAAACGACCTCAACGATCAAAAAAAGAGCTTATACTGGGGATGGGAGTGGCCATTGCTGTAGACGAGAAGTTGAGAAGGTAGGATACATCAGGTTATTTCATTTATATCTGTAAGCGACGATAAACCATTGCTTGAAGAAAGACGATTCCGAGCGCAGTTCGGTAATACATAATTTGAAATGTTGTAATTTTTTTTGCTTTTTTCTTTTAAATTTAATTCAAAACACTTATTTTGGAAATTTCACAATGTCTAGGTAAGTCCAATATAAGTATTATTACCAAGTTTTAAGTTTCTACGTATATTGATAACCGAATTACAGCAAAAACTCCCAAAAATTAAAATTCCTTAAAAGCTCAAAAGTTTTGGCGATGATACCGTAAGAAAGTAAATCAAAAAGGAAACAAAAAAGGTTTTCTGTAATTTTTCGATTAAATCATTTTTTCTGATAGAAAACGTCGACCGTTTTTTTATAAAATAATGAAATCAAAAAATTGTACGTTTTCCTACGTTTTTTCCTACTTATGTGCTTTTATTTAAAAAATAACTTCAAAAATCAAACGAATTGAGCTTTCAGAAAAGTTGCTACACACTATAAATCGGAGCAAGTTCACTAGGAAAAAACGTGTCCACAGACTAGAACAAAGAAAAAATAAACAGCATTGTAAAACCAATAACTCTCTCGCCACGCTCAGAATCTAAAATAACCATGTTTTTAAAACCAATACATTCTTTGCTACAATCAGAACTTAAAATTTAACAATGGCGAATGTAGCTTATTATACCGTATCTTATTTGTTTCATCTTTTTTCCTTATAACTGTATTCAACACTGAGTATAATACATAATATGCACACAAGACAATTACAACGACACGCGATAGTTCTCAATCACGATCCAGAAATTTTTGCGGATAATTTAAAATAAATTAATTGATTTCTGATTATTTCAGTCAGTATGAAATTCGTTAAGTTATATTTGAATTATTTTTTTAAAAAAAAAAAACGTTACCTCAATTTTTATCAATTTTATTTGCAAATGGAACACCACTTCACTTTCAACACAAATTCAAAAAAATAATGTTTTCTATACATTTCGATATTCGATATAAGTTGCTTAAGTTATAATATAAAGGTCAACGTAAGCCTAATGTTGGATTTACCGTTTATAATTTAGGCACTAGGTTGTCCCGCCAGTTGTTATTTATGCCAAAAGAAATAATCGAAAAACAAATATTATCTCTATAACCCATAAATACCAATAATAATTTTTTTTAAATTTGTTTTGTTTGAGGGAAAATGTTATATTGTTATAGCTGATCTAGAACTACAAGTATGCAAAGTTTCAGCACAATCCGTTCAGTAGTTTGGACGACAATTGGTAATAAACTTTCATTTATCCAAACAAACTTTCGCTTTTATATAATATTAAAAGTAGGATAACGCAGTTAGGAATATTTTCACCGGACGAGTAGGGAGTATTGATCGTAATAATGATAATGGATCGTGATAATAGAAACACCCTGTGTATAAATACGCCGTACCACAGCCGTGCATTCGGCAATACAATATCCGGTCAAAGTGAAGTCTGGCTGTTTGGGCGGGATGGCCATTTTGTCCGTATACTCCAGACCCAATTCGATCACTCCGGCATCGTACTCCCTCACTTCTGGTGTAATGTACAAGCGGACGCCGGAACTGTCTATCATGCCTGCAAATTGAAAATTCGACGAACGGGTAAGCGAAATTAAAAAATTAAAAAAAAAAAACCAATGAAATGTGATTAATGATTACCTTTTCGGAGACCGGGATTGTTATAGTGCACTTCCAACATGACGTATCCGTTGAAATCCGGACCTCCAATGGGCAGGCCGGCTTCCTGCGAGAAACGACAGTTAACATCGACTAACTTACATAGGAATGTTATTGTTATAGAATAGGATTAGGAGGAGGACCATAGGGTGAATTTTCTTTCGCAAACTAAATCTTCCAATTAATACGACCGGTGTAAAGGCGGCAGTATACTATATTATAAGCGAATCATTTCGCATCAAACGTAATCATAGCATGTTTTATTCGGTCTCCTGTACAGCTTCAAAAAAAAATATGACATGAGTACGTTTTAACTCGTCGAACGCCTACGACGCGACGGCTTAATTCGGTTTGGAAAAAAATCTTACAATATTATAAATCGTTACATTTTTTAATAGGGTTACAGTATTATAAATGAAGTCGATTTTAACAAAAACCGTTAACCCGTTAATATTTTGATTTTTTTTTTTCAGTTTTCTTCCATTGTCAAAAGAACTGTCCACAAGGAAAATGAAAAAATATAATTTCCAGTAAACCGGACAAAATTTGCTACTTGAAACCACAATTCAAACGTTTTGTTCTTGAGTAGCCACAATAATTTCTTTTTTATTCCGAGTCCGATGAATTCATGGTTTATGAGGATAAAGTCTAAATAATTAAGCAGTCCAATCAACTCTGGAGTACCAAACTGAAACCGGTTAATTCATGGTATTTTGGTTACTCCAGTTTACGTTTGAGCGATATCTTTGTAAAAGGATACGCGACAGTATAGATACGATTAGATACGTACTTTAGGGTATACGAACGGCTCGGCTCCCATGGCCCAGGCTGCCATCACTTTTTTGCACACTTGGGTCTTGTACGGCCGTTTTTCCGAAAAACAAGGACCCCTGTACAAAGGAATCGCTACGTTGGTCCCGGCCTCGCAATGAAACACCTCCATGTGGTGCACTACGCCTTTACTTTTCTCCTCGATCACGGACTCAAACTGATTTGGATAAATCATGTGTTCGAAAAATGTTTTTAAATATGCATATTTTATATGTTTAGGTAATATTGTTTTGTACTACTAAAATATCATTTGGTCAGTCAGAATTGGCCTCGTTTATACGAAATAATTTACCCTGACGATATGGTGTTTTGACGACAAGTCCATGGGAATCTTCATCACGTGACACCAGTAGGTTGTCTCCTCCGCGGGCACGTGCACCTTGTCGGCCAACACGTTTATCTTGGATATCCGATCCGGTAAATCGACCTCAAGCCTCTCCGGTTTCAGCAGCTGAACCCTTTGCATGCCCTTCACCCTGGCCTGTGACACTAACAGACCATCGACTGCGTACAGCGGACCACTGCCTACCATCCATATCAGGTGAGTGGTACCGTCCTAAAAATGACCGAGAGTATTGTATATAAGACACAAAATAAAACAAAAACAAGGGTTGATACTATTGATTGGTGTGCCATTGTTGTAAGTGGAAGTTGAGAATGTAGAATACATAAAGGTGATCAGTTCATATCTGTATAAAACGATAAATCATTGCTAACCAATTACGATTCTGAACTAACGCCGTGTGAAAAAACATTTTGAAAAAGCCGTGATATTTACGATTTTCGTTAGAATTTGAACATGGCATGCTAAAAAAAGAGCTGATACTGGGGACGGGAGCAGCCACTGTTTTAGGTGAGAAGTTAATAAGGTAGGATACATAAGGTTATTTAATTTATATCTGTAAGCAACGATAAACCTTTGCTTGACAAAAGACGATTCCGAACGCAGTTCGGTAATACATAATTTGAAGTGCCGTATTTTTTTTTACGATTTTCGTTTAAATTTGATTTCAAAACACTTATAAAAAAGAAAAAAAAAGTGTTCCGATGAAACTCCTGGGACAATCAAAAATAGACCTCCTTAAAGTACCTACCCCAGTCAGATTTTCTTTCAGAAAAAGTGCTATCATTGTAAATTGCTGGTAGAAAAGCAGAATCTAAAAAGTTAATCTTTTTCATCTGTTGTAATAGAATCTGTTGTTAATAATAAAATAGCTTTTTTACTCACCAACTATATATAAATTCAATTGTAGTTTTTCTTTTGTAGCAATATTTCTAGTGGAAAACATAAGCCCTACAAATTTGAAATAAAAAAACCAAATAGCACCGTATATTTATCAGTTTTTAACATTCGTTAAAAATCAAAAAATGGCTTGCTTAAAATACCAACTACACAAAATTCCTCTCAGAAAATACAATAAACTTGATACACCGAAGCAAGTTTACTTTGTTGTTTGCAGACCAGAAAAAAAATAAAGCAACACACATCATAGTAAAACCCAATAGATCCCTCACTATACTCCGAATCTAAAATTACAATATTACATAATTCCTCGCTGGATTCGTAATATTATTTTCCAGTAAATAAATTATTGTCAAAAACCGTTGTACTCACTTGGATCAAGTAATCGCGTTCATCGTCACATGTATCAAATTTTCGCGTAAACGTTAATGCGATCCCACGGCCGTGGATTCGTGCCATATCGAAATCATCGCAATCCTGTCGTTCGTCCACCGAAATCCGTCCTGCGTCATCTGTCCACGTGTCCTACGACAAAAAAAATAAAATTATACAAAAATCGTTCAGCGATTGATTGCTAGACGAATGTGCTCCCGAAAAAGCAAATCCCTCAAATCAAGAGGTTCTGAAAAAGAAAAAACGAAAATCTCCTCGTTATGTCAGACGGGTACCGTTTCCAAGGTATTAAATCGTTATTCGTTATTGTATATTTGAGAAAGAAAACGTTTGTGTGCGATCTGCAGCCGAATCTATTGCAGTGATATAAACATTTACATACAGAATGAACTGTTTTGTACCACAAAGTCAAATTACAAAAAATCAACTCCTAAAGAGTAGCTCAACTAGGGATTTTGGTATTTTTTCACAAAAATTAATTTTTTTTTTTTTTTTTTTTTTTTTTTAATTTGAAACTGGTGAAAAAATAATTTTAAAAAAAAAGAGTTGATACTGAGGACGGGTACAGCCACTGTTGTAGGTGATAATTTGAAAAGATAGGGTACATAAAGTTCTGTAATTTATATCTGTACGCCAAGAAAAACAATTGATAATGAAAAACGGTTCGAAGCGAAGTTCGGAAGATTTATTTTTGAATGTCATTATTTATATGGTTTTTCATCAAAATTTGATTTTAAAACGCTTACAAAAAAAAAAAAACTAAAGTTTGTTTTTTCAGATCACTAAATACAATAAATAATGTACCTTGTGTTAACGGTTTTGTTTTTCAAGCTCTTTTCTTCTTCCTTTATGTAATATTATTATGTAAATCATACTAAATTAATTGTCGAAACTAAATGTATTATAAAGTTTCCAATAAAATAGAAAAGCACAGCTAACGTCAATCAACGGTAAATGTAATATCATCGTTACCAATTGTTACATGCATAAAGGATTTATAAATTATATTTGAATCAAAGTTAACATTTAATTTACATATTTCGATAATGATCGATAAAGCATCAAAGCATTTAGGTTTTATACGACGTCACTGCAACGACTTTACTAATCCTTTCGCTCTCAAATTATTTTACTGCTCATTAGTTCGTATTCTCGTTTGAATTATAATTCCAGTCTTTGGTCCCCTTGTCAATTAAGTTTAATTAAAATGAAATAGAGGCTATTTAGAATAGATTTCTACGGTTTGTTTCCATTGACTGTCAAATACGTAGACAACCACATTCACCACTCGCCATTACTTAACTTCGTTACTTTAGAAGTAATATAAATATAATGGACTTTTGTACGTAAACTACTCAATAATTTGATTGGTGGCCCTGAATTACTGACCATAATTAACTTTAGAGTATTTTTATGTAATTTAAAAGAGAAAAATGGGTTAAATCGTTTTATTTGCCTATAGCAGTGACAAATTTAATGTCTAATGTTCTCCGATTCATCATATCGTAAAACGGGCTAATATGTATAATGTTGATTTATTCATTAAGTGATGTTATTTTGTATATAATTATATATTTATATTGTTTCTGGACTTACGTTCATGTGTATTTAATTAGTAAAATACGAGTATAATTCGGCATGGCTCGTATATAATTCATCTAATGATGGATTTCTCGCAGACCGGATGATAAGAGTAAAATATATCATAATACAGTTTGAAACGGATAGTTACGTTATTGTTGCGTCCCTCTGTATAGATTCTATAAATTGGTTGTTGTGAAATTTAACGAAGTTTGTAAATAAGAATTATTTAAGATCGATTACAGTTTTATGAGAATATATTTTGTCACTCTCGTTAATTTTATCAAACACACGATCGGGTTCTATAAAAAAAAAAAATAAAAAAAGGACTAACCAATTCGAACAAAACAGAACGCAATCATATTTATTATTCCTCTTCGGCAGTTTTAACATTTAAGTAAGTATCGTATTTCTTACCGATAGTTTTTTAACTGTCTCATGTTTCCTCTATGCGTACTATAATTTATGTACAGCATCAGTCCTTATAAAACCTGAAACTTCAATCTCGCGCTTGAGACGCGCAATTCCGTCACCCATTCACATTTATTATTTCTTAGATTTCAATTATTACTTATACTGCAGTTTCATAGATTTGTTTTTATTACGCGGGTCATTGGTTTATTATATTTTGAATGCGGTGAAAATAGTACTGGTGTGTGGTAAATCTTTTTCCAAACAAAAAAATTTTGTTTGCAGAATTTTAGATCAAGTTGGTGCACTGGCTGAATTCTTAACTTTCCGTGTAGTTTTTATAACTATAAATTGCAGAAAACCGGATAATATACGGAAATAACGGTTTCATTATTTTCGATTTCGTTGTGACACATGAATGACACCCAGAAAGATTATATGAATGTATTTTAGTAAAAGTAATGGATATTAGAGGATTGAAATTAGTGTTTTCGAGAGCGCATAAAATATTGGAAAATATTTTGTCGGAATCGTATTTTTTTGGAAAAATATCTTGAATCAAAAAAATGAATAAATAAAAAAATCACAAAATGACCTATGTATTTACCGAGTAGATAATATACACTTTCAGAAAAAGTGCTACACATATACATCAAAGTAAATTTTTTAGGATAGAGTGGTCTACAATATATATTAAAAAAAAATTAAGTAAAATTGTAAAAAAATTAAAAAAAGAAAAAAAAGTCGTCCGAAATTGTACTACGTCTTTTAAGTCCAATATAAGTATCAAATTAATGTTTAAGATCTACGAGTATTTATAACCAAATTATAGCAAAATAAAATTCCTGAATAATTATGGAAATTGCTTGAAAAATAAAAAAAATAACCTTGTCAATACACTATAAAATTGATCCAGAATACAAAAAAAAATGCCGTTTCTTAATTGTATTTGAACAGGATTTTGGTAAAAAGGATATTTATAAACCGAAAAAAGCACACTTCATAACCAAATCATTGCACTCCTCGGTCCGCTTAAAATTTTATAACCAGAGTGTTTTAACTAACCGTAAATTTCTGGGGAAAAATGTTTGGAAGATAGTTGAGAGGAAATTTAATATATACCCGTTAGAAACGATAGGCCATTACTAACGAAAAAACTATTTTGAGCGGAGTTCAGTTGACGGTGTTGCTCTGTTAACAATGTATACGTCATATTATGGTGAAATAATAATACGAGGTCTGGCTATTAAATAACGAGACTGCTTATGAAAAATGGTTTTATTTTAAAAATTATTCCACAACCAAATGTTCCCCTTCAATATACTCTCCTCCCCTCTTCACACACCGTTTCATTCGTTTCTTCCATTGCTCGAGGCAGTGCTGGAAGTCTGTTTTCGTAAGGCCATTCAGGAGTTCCGCCGATTTTTGTTTCACCTCTTCCATCGACTCAAACCGGATTCCTTTTAAGGCAGACTTTATCTTCGGAAACAAGTAAAAATCGCAGGGTGCCAAGTCGGGTGATTAAAACGCGTGTTCGAGTACTGGAGTGTCTTAAGCGGCCAAATAACGCTTCACAGACAGCGCGTTATGGGCAGGTGCAAGATCCGCGACTTGTTTTTCCACAATATCGACCGTTTCTTACGAACTCGTTCGCACAATGTTGCCAAAACTGTCAAATATTAATGTTGGTTCACAGTTTGACCCTCTGGAACCCATTCGGTCATCACGATGCCGTTGATATCGAAGAAAACGATCGGCATGGTTTTGAATTTGGATTACGACTGAATTGGATTCCGGTGCACTCTCGACCTTCAGAAAATAATTTATGCCACTCAAAAACACGCGCCCGAGATAGGAAATCCTCACTATAGGCTTCGTTTAACAACTTATAGCACTCAGTAGGAGTTTTTTTTAGTTTAACGAGAAAATTTTACGTTTATCCGTTGCTCATGTTTTTCGTCACACATCGTTTTCGGCAAGAGAAAAAAACATGTTCGTTTCTAAACGCTACAGAAAAAATACTAATGCACCAACAAAAACCCAATTTTGTACTGGCATAATAGACACTTCGGAAATAGTGCTACACTAATTGTAAATAGGAGCAGTATTTCTGGTAGAAAATTTGTTCCGAGAAAAAAAAATAAACACCATTGTAAAACTATATAAACTTCTTCTTTATACTCGAAATCTATAATGAGCCCTTAATTATTTGCTGCAATGTATTTGTTTAACCCGCGAGTTTTATAAAACCTGTATACAGTGAAACCTCGATACCTCGAAGTCTCGAGGGACCAAAACGAAAAAAAATTCAACCCGTCGAACCTTCGAGATACTGGAGATCGAGATAGCGAAGATCCGCTGTATACTATCACACATAAATATCAAATCCGTATCAGACCAAACGAACGATGAGTCGAAAAAGATAACACGTCTTTCGCGACGACGAAGAAGAAATATTTGAATGTATTAATACGCAGCAGTATAATGTGCCGGGAGCGCAGAAAGTCAAGTATAAGCTATGAGAAATAAGAAAGTAAAAAATACTTAATTCGGACGCGGCAGTTCGTGGCTCAGAACATTGGTTTGCGTGCGAAAAACAAAATTTGGATTATTGAAAATAAACATTTCAAGGCAGTAATAGTATCAATCCTGTTTTCCGTCCAAAGGCCGCCGAGTGTCGTAATCCGACACCGGTCCTGGGGGGATATGTAAATATGTCTTACCCGCCATCAGTACGAAACGGTATTTCCAACCCGTCTAACGTAATCAGTTACCGGAGTTTACGATGCGTGTGCGTGTTTTTTTTTTTTTTTATCGTCCGCGAAATTCCGGCTCACCAACATGCTCGTGACGCCCTTCCAGTCGCGCCACACGAGACAAAAGTCGGCGCCCGTGTGGTTGCCGCGGTCCGAGAAACCGACGGCCAGCCAGTCGAACGGCCCGGCGTCCGCGAAGTGCGTTTCGAACTTGACCGTTTGGGCCGCGTACCCGACCGTCCAATAGACGGTGGCCCGGCCCGTGTCGTCCAGCGGCGCGGTGTACACTCGGGTTCCGGTGGCCGAGGCGTCCGCGACCAAGGCCGCCGCCGTTACGATTACGGCCGCGACTGCTGCTGCGGTCCGGCACCGCCGGTAGTACGGGTGCGTCGGCATCGTTGGCTGAACGGTGTTCGGAACGGGCCGTGTCGTCGGTACTGCGTCGGCGATGCGACTGCCGGTCGCTAGCGGCTCGCGGCGACGCGCGACGCAAAGACGCCGCGCCGCCGCCGACGACCGGAGGGTTATGGCCCCGACAAATGGGTGGCGGCAGACTCGTCTCGAGAACGTTACTGAACGAATGACTGATCAAAAACAGTAAGACAAAAGTCTGTCAGTCTGTTTGAACTTTGCGACTTGACTGGCCATTAATTATCTTCGCCATTAACTAACTATTATATCATAGTATTATCATATTAGTATATCGTTATACAGCGGGAGAGTGGGAAATTTTGCGTTTTCGATTCGAAATATATGTTTAAATTTGTTATATTACTTTTTAAAAGACAATAATTTTTAGTGCACCGCGATTTCCATTTGCGATGTTGTCTTGAAATGGCATCGATTAAAATTATTAAAACACGCTTGAATACGTTATAATGTACACATAATATATAATGATTTGTAATACAAATAGCGTGTTTTAATGAAATTATGCAAGTAAACCGATTAGGTTAATTTCGAATTATTCGAGAAATTATACACACAAAAACGTTTCCATTTCAAGATTTTTCACCTGTTAAGAGGAGAAGGCTAAGAGAAGAAATAACTGCGACAATCGGCCACACGCGGTATGAAACAGCGGAAACCCGCGAATCGGTCTGTAGAAAATTGATATTCCGTTGTAACAAATTTTCAGCTCAACAATACACGTCATTTAAAAACCGAGACCGAAAACCCGGTGACTAACGAGCCGTTTTCGACGCGTACCCAAACGGCTTTGGTCTTTCAGTTTGCGTTTTGTCGACGAAAACTGCAAACTTTGGTATGCAAGACGACAAACTATACGCGGTATACAATAATGATAGTAATATCGAAAACTCGGCTGGGCGCCATTGAGTCGAATCAACCGTGTCTTTTTACCGACTCGGCGAGATATATTTGGTGTAACGAATTTTATATTTCGAAAAGAACGAGATATTGTGTCCAAGTCTAAAGATAAAAAAAAAATGTTTAAATTATGATTATAAATCGAATTATAACAATTGTGGACAATGGGAATAAAAAAAATACCCATAAGTTGCAGAGCTCTGTCACTAATTTTCACAAAATTCCGCCCATCCTTATTTATTTTGTATCGTCAAATAATATAATAATAAATAACCGAATGCTTTACAATTAATACTTTGTATAATCCAAAAAAAAACATTTACAGAAGAAAATAATGAAATTGAGCATTAAAATGTTTGGACTGAAGGTTGAGTATTTAAACCTTACAAACGCTTTCCTAACGAAAACATATAGTTAATATTTTTAATCAATTTGCTAATAACGTAACTGACGGCCGACACGGACTGTACCTGCCGAGTACCTGTGTTTTATAATATTATAACATTATACGATCTGTTAAAAATTAAATCCAACCGTTGAAGCCATAAAGCATCAAGCGTAGTATAAGAGTATACTATAATAAACAGTGGCACTACACATGGTATTTAGGTGGGCATATTTGTGTGCGTTTTCCGTAAATAATCGAATATAAATCGATTACAATTATTCGAAAATAGACCGGGTAGGGAGGGATAAGTACTAGAAACAATACTTTATTAATACACTTGGGTAAGTATATATTTACACATTTATTTTACGAAATCAATAAAAATAACTAAAACGAAAACATGTTTGTTATCATTTAAACTCCTCCCTTATTATTGTACCAAGTTCAAATTCTCAAACTTAATATGAGTACCTAACCTTTTTTTTTTTGTTAGCATCCTAAACTTTTCTATTAAAATTGAAATAGTGTAATATTAAATTTATATTTTTTTTCTTAAAAAAAATAGATGGGGATTCGTGCTCTCAAGGTTGAAGTAAATTTTTTATTGGATCTTGGATATGATCTTGCGGGCCGTTAGATTCTATTTTTCCCGGGCCGGCTATATCATGCCTATCAGCCGCTGTATATTCGATTTGACAGGAACGATATCATACGCCGTGATCTGAAAACATTACACCATTCATTCAGAACGAAATCAAGAAGTTTGCTTACAAACATATGAACAGACTAAAACTGCATACAAACGTTATTAGGTACTTCTGTTTAGTCTAACAATTTTAACCACAGAGTACTTACCAAATAAAAATTACGTAAAAAACTTGCAATATTAAAATGTCTATAAATAGCTAAAAGAAAACGGGTCAAATGTTTTTACATTTTTACCACGTCTAGAAAAGGTAAATATAAATTTTCTGTTTGAGTCCCTATAAATATTTTTAACTGAATTACAACAAAAATGTCAAAATTGAAAATAATAAATCATTATTTTAATAAATTTTCCCGTTCTTTCTGCGGTTTTTTTTTTTTTTTTTGATTTTGCTCAATTATTAAACAGACTACAACAAAATACTTCTTCAGTCATCAACTAGATTTAAAATTCAACAAAAAAGGTCATTTGTTGTTTTTCTATTAGAGCAATATTTCTGTTAGAAAACATAAGCTGTACACATTTTATGATAAAGGAATCATAACGCCGTAATTTATCAGTTTGCATTTGTAGTCTTTTCCCGGTATTTCTCAATTATTTTGAAAACTACTTGGAAAATTAAATTTAAAAAAAATTAAATTATTAGTTACTCATCGACTAAATTCAAAATTCAACAAAAAAAGTTCTCTAGTCATTTTTATTTATCTATACGTACTTAAAACTTAATTTATTTATTCTTTTCGTATAAATAATATGCGCAATAAACAAATAAGTGAATTTTTTGAAATTGTTTTATTAATGCACGACTTTTAAACGTGCATTTTTGTTAGGTCTCTAAATTGCTTATGTCCCATAAGAGCAGTAAGCAGCCACTGGGTACAGGCCCCGCGGTTTCCGATATCCATCATAACGGCGTCCGTGAAACGGCAATAAACGGGTGATGAGAAATTGATTAGAAAGCGGATCCGCTTGTATATTAAAATATTATACGATATTAAATTGTCTCGCGGCAAAACACGTATAAATGCTCGGGAATCCCTTCGGTCCTGGAATTTCATTAAACGGTTATGTCGTATATTATAATATTTATAACGACAACCGTACCCGAGACGCGAATAGCCGCGCATTCCTGCACGATATTTCGTCGTTATCGAACATTCGAGCGACGATGAAAACACCGAATATTATACGCGAGTATTCCCCTGCGGTTATATTCGTAGACTATTATTATTTAAACACCGTCGTCTCGCGACCTCAAACGATTTTTCGTCCGTCGAATATTGATAACGAACTTTGACGACCTCTCGAGTACATTGCTAAACCGGGAATATTAGTGTCTTACACTCTGCACCCGTCCTGTTTATCTCTAAGTATACGTTGTTCTACGCTCATGTTCTATAATGAAATTATATTGTGTTACACATTTTATGCAAAAGTAGATACAGTCACGTTATGAGTAATATAAGAGATGTCCGTGGTCATTTCGAATACTGACTGCGTAGCACAAAGAAGCTAGTAGTTTAACTGAGATTTATACAGTTTTTTTATTAATAAGCTCTTTATACAGCATTTTGGATCCAGTTGGTGAACTGAAGAGCTCAGTTTTTTAATTTGTTTTAATAAGTTCGTAGTTTTAAGCAATCTCGCGGTGATAGCCAGCCTATACGCACGAATTTTCGCTTGCTCCAGTTGTTCTAAATAAATAACTAAATATTTTCAATTGTATAGTATGTCTGTCGTAGTCTAGTAGTGGTACTTACCTGTTGTCATCTCATATATCGTAAGTTCTCACCCGAGTTCCGAAAAAGATTTTTTACAAAACCGCTTCGGGTGAACAGGGAGAAAACGAATGCATTTTAAGTGCAACTATATATACGTATATGTATATATATATATATATATATATTGTTGATAACAGGATTTCAATAATATTGATCATTTACAAAAAACAAAAATTATACTATAAAATATATTTAATTTAGTTTTACAATAAAATATATTTATAAACCTGAGAAAATCAATTACAAAACTAAGCCGCGTTCGATATAAACAACCATATTACTGATCGAAAATATTTTAATCAATTCAATTTGAAAAAATTTGTAAATAGGTAATAACCTTTTTTAATATTATTCATAAAATAAGATCAGGAAAAACGGTTTTGAGTAGTAAGTAGTCATTTTAGATTTTAGTTATTACATTTGTTTCACCTATATACATAATTATTAAATAAAGGTCAAAACTTACATTTTAACAAGTTTCTATGTTATATTTTTTTAAAGATTAGTATATCATTCAATTTTATTGAAAAAAGTGGACAGCTGTACGAATAAAAACCGTTTAATATAAAAGCATACATCTGGACACGTACGTCACTAAGCTTACGGTCGCCAGTCGGGCGCCGTTGATTGTAGTGATACTAGACGTCTGTTACATGGCACGACGATGCAAATAGAAAAAGGACTTCAAAAGAAGCCTCTTTTTTATGCCACTAAAATATTTTTACCGTACGATTTTTTTCGTACGACGAAAACACACAAAACAGTATAGTATGAAATGAGCCATTCAAAAGCAAAATGTCCGGCTGAAATAAACAAAAAACGCGATGAAAATGAATACTGATTTAAAAATAAAATTTGACTATATGACTTTGAGGTGGGTTAATTAAAATTGTATATTATTTTATTGATTTTCATATTGAAAGGTCATTAATTTTAATTTAAGTCAATTTTTTATATGTATTTGAGGTTACATTTAAGCAAGTACGAATGACACCACATTAGACAATTTTCTAAGGAAGCCAATAACCGTGCTCTATTTAAAATAATGTATACGAGTTTAGATTAACAAATTGTATCAATATCATGGATTAATATTGAAAAAAAAAAAACCCGATGAGCAATAATTTATCATCGTTTATTAATAAAATTTCTAAAGTTTCTTTTAAAAACGTTGTATTCAATATATAATCGTTTTTTTCTGAATTGAAAAATTGTGCTATACCAGGTGAACTATTTAAGTAGGTAGGTGTGTACCTTATCTCGGAAAATATTAACTTTTTCTAAAATTTGTTTTCTAGAACATTTAAGAAACAAGCTGCTCTACAATTTTATATTTAAATTATTTTTTGTCATATTTATTTTTAGATGTAAAACCATTAACTACTTAATTTTAAAAGGCAACCTTTATTAAAAATTCCATAAATAGATGGAATATTAGCAAAAACAAATTTGAGTGTTGATATTTTAGATTCTGAGTGGAGCGAAGAAGCTTATGGTTTTACAAAGATGTTTATTATTATTATTGTTATTTTTATTTTTTTTAATTTTATCTGTGAATCTGTGAGCTATTTTTCTACCAGAAGACTTGCTGGGATTTCTACGTGTGGGACTATTTCTAAAAAGAAGTCAACGTGGGGAGGTACATTAAGAAGGTCGTTTTTCAATTTTCTCAAGAGTTTTCACATCAAATACGAAAAACCGATAAAAACGGGTAAATATAAGAAATGTAGGTGTTAGTTAAAATATATTACGACTTTTTTTTCCTACCCACAACTTTTCTACGAGCAATTTTATATCAAATTTTAATGATAGCAATGCAATTACATTCTTTATTTTATATGAATTTGAATAACCACCGGGTTAGTTAATTAATAATTTTACACTTACTTAATGCAAAATATAACAATAATTTACCATTTTTTTTTCCTTTTTTAAATAAAGGCAGTCATAAATTTTTACATTACAATTTGATTTGATTATTTATTCATCACGTTTTCCCATAATTCATTACAGTTGATGATTCTCTGTCACCGGTTTTTTTATATTGTAAATATTATGATGATCGGTGTGAAAACGGCGGATTATTACAACACATTCCAAATAATACTGTCGTGTGCAAATGCATGCCAGACTATTACGGCGAAAATTCTTCTCAATATACATAAAATAATAATAGTTGATAATTATACTAATTCCGTAGTATATCGGCCGTGTCGTATATAATATTATATTTTGTTTTGGTTTTAATCGAAGTAAACATCGTGGCCGCCGCTCCAAAGGCTATATTATAACTGTTAGTCCACCCATCCTCATTATCTTAGGGCAACTTGTTAATTCTTACCCCTACTCCATATATTAATATATGTATATTTATGTATTAATATTTAGATTATATTAATATTATTATTACATAATAATTTTTAAATACCTACCACATGTTATAATCTACATTAAATGTTCAAATCTTTACAAATTTTATTTTATTTTTTTAAACATTTTATAAGTGTAAAAGTTGATAAAACCAACTTTTGATTAAATATCTCATGTTGAATGCAAACCAATTTATTTTATTTTAAAATTTATTTTAATACTTACATCATTATTTAGTCTTGGAGGGAAGGTCATATACATTTCAAAAATGGACATAAAAATGCATACGCATTGCGTACTTAGTGATAAAAAAACACTCTAACGCTATTCGATCTCACGAAAGGGTGCTGGAAAACGATTCTCCAGCACCACCCCAATTTTTCGTCTGTGGAGCAAAAACTAAGTGTATAAATTCGGAAAATAGTCATATAAATGCATACAAATTTCATATTAAATGTTAGCAAAAACAAATTTGTGGAAATCGTATGTGGGGGTGCTGGGAAAATGTACGTAATAATAACCATGAAGCAAAGTATGTTCGTTTCAATTTTTTACGAATTTCTTTCAAAAATAGAGATTATGTTGTCATGTATTTTTTCAGTTATAACTTACGTATAATATCTCAATTTATAAAACCGTCTGTTCGTAGCTCCCTCTAAACAAAATGAGCTCTAACTCGATAAATATCGTTGACTTACAGGCAGTTCGATAAAATGTATGAAATAAAAGTTGAGTTAAATTTCGATATGCATAAGAGCTTTTTGTTTTGGAAAAAAAATGCTATTTTAAGCTTTTTTCGCTAATACAAACTCCTCCCAATAAGTTTAGAAAGGATTCCATTTCAAATAAGTTCTGCAACAGTAGTTAGAAACCGCCGTTTTCAGGGGTATCAAATTACCACCCATCCCTCAGAATTTTTATAATCAAATTGTATGTTTTTATTTAACAATATTAAGTAACGGCATCCAGACGGATGCAGAAAAATACTAATATATTGACAAAGTATTTAGAGCTTATGTAAATATGATAGATAAATAATAAATATATTCATATTCTTCGTAATATATGTATAAAAAGCTATCGTAGTATAATGAGGACAAATTCAGCTACTGAGCACTGTTGTGTGTGGGAAGTTGGGAAGATGGGTTATGAATAAGAATTTAATGCATATCTGTAAACAACGATCAACCATTATTGCTACCTAACGAAGAAGCGATTCTAAGCGGAGTTCAGTTGATATGATTGCTTTATCAACAATAGATATATGTAATATTATGGTAAAATAATTGCATTAAACATATGCATTAAACATTTTGTTGAATAATATTTGTTCAATATTGTAATTATTTTCCCGTCCTTCTAGTTTTCCTATGTTTTTCCCGGTTTTTCCCGATTATCGGGAAAACTTCTGAGAAAATCAAAAAATTATCTCTCCAGTCAAATTTCTTTTTAGAAAAAACGTTTCACTTGTAAATCGGAGTACTATTTTTTTGGTAGAAAAGTTATTCATAGTTAAAAAAAAAAGAAAATGATCAGTTAAAATAACGCAAAAATAAACATAATTGTAAAACCATAAGCTTCTTCGCTCCACTCAGAATCTAAAAGAGAAAATAATACATACCAGATACAGTAGTACAATACAGTACAATAGTCTCTATTTTAAGGAAAATTCGAAAAAAAAAAATGGCGTGAAGGAATATTAACTACCTATACAAAATTAGTATTTTTCTTTTTTCTACTCACGCTAAGCACGTAGGTATATGATTTAATGACAAATTATAAATTGTTTATATTGGTAAATATAATATGATTTTCGAAAATATCCACCCAAACAAAAAATTCCTCTAAAACGAGGACGCTCAGCTTTTGGCGATTAGGTGTGAATAATAATTTTATCGATACGGCCTCTGCCGTCGTCGTTATATTTGCACAGCCGCGGCCACGGGAAACATTTATCATCTTCATTAAAATAGTATAGTTATGTAATTGTATTATTATTAAAAAACAAACCAACCATACGCCCGCAGAACTCCGCATACCGTAACGCGGTATGCGGTATTGTGTCATCAGTAAAAATATTAAACGTCAAACAATAAACGCGTATGTACCACGTATGTGACATTAATAAATATCCGCATAAAAATGTCGAGTATTAATGTATTACATACACAAAAAATAATAACTTTTCGCCAAACAGTATACTAATTCATTGCAAGTAATAAATACTAAAAAAAAAAACCTGATCTTGGGCCGGGTGTGGCCACTGTTTTAGACTCTAAAGCAATGTCGGTTTGGCTCATGATTGGGCCCCCGTAAAATATTTACAATGAGCTTCTAATCAACAAAATATAGCAGCCAAATTCAATAACTATCAACTAAAAAAAACAATTTTCTCGCTTCGCTCGTATTCTCCTAGAATTGTTAGTAATATTAATTAGATTTAATACACGAATTACATTGTTTTATATTCATTTTTTCATTTTGTAGTGAAACCACATGTATGTATTAAGTATGTAATGTAGATTTACTAAATTCGGTTAAACTACTGAACGAGGTGTGTATCACATCAACGCTCATATGCATCATATTATATTGATCAAGTTAATTTAGTTTTAATATACATATATCACGATTAGGTATATTTCTGAGTAAAATTGCAACAATATATTAATTATTCGGTAAAATCTATTTGTTTTTTCAACGTCATTAACTGTATAAAATAAACTATACAAAAAGTTTTAGTAAAAAATTATGTGGAACTAATCAATAGTTATTGATCCATACAAACTACTTCAACAAATATTTATTTTACTAAATGATGACATATATATTGTTGAAAAAGCGATACTATTAACCCAGCTCCGCTCAGAATCGTTTTTTGTGAGCTATTTTTAATCGTTGCGTACAGATATACATTAAATTCCTCTCATTATCCTACCATCACAAATTCTCATCTACAATAGTGTCCCATCAATCGTACGAAGTATGTCCGTCTTTTTTTCTTTTTTTTTTTTCAAAGTAATTGAAAAATAATTAATAAAATTTCTGCTAACAATGTGATACCATAGGGCCTATATTTTAAGTATAAAACTCAGGGCCCCCAGCGATTGTCGGGTATCCGAGTGGACCGACACTGGTAGTGGGGTAGATGTTACCAACGATAAACCATTGGTAACGAAAAACGATTCGGAACGAAGTTCGGTTATACATGTTTTGAAAGGCCGTAATATTTGCGATATCCGTTAAAATTTGATTTTAAAACCTAAACAAAAATATATATACTACTGTAGTAATACAAAAACTAGAAAATTTAAAACATTTAGTTAGACACTATATGTAGTAATGAAAGACAAAGAAATTTAAAATAATAAGCTACTATATAGATGTATCTACAAAGAAAAAGATAGAAGTAGTTATAAAAATGTACCCATAAAATAATTGGTTTAGTTTTTAGTACAACAAATAATGATTTATTTTTAAATATAATACAATTTCAGCCTAGTTATTATATTACTACCTTCTTTTCGATGTTTGAAGGGTGTATGGGTCGTGAATCCGAGAATGATTGACGAGATTAACAAATAATGAGAAATATAATTATTTTACCTGCCCACGGTGATAGAACGCTAGAGTGTATACCTGTAGATATCCTCGCGTGATCGTGCGCACTCAGATAAAAAAATGCTACTCATTAAATTAGGAAAACAAAAGGTGGAATTATAAAATAAATTATTAAATAAATCAAACACGAGTGATTATAGCTGCTAAAAGTCGGAGCTAGGTAGCCGAGAGAGATTTTCGAAAGAAGTTGGTGGAGCGTAGTTGTTACTGCGTGCAGGGTTCTCGACAGAGTGATCGTCTTGGGATTCTTCAAGCGGTCAAAACGCTCGATCGTCAATTAAATAAAGGAACCGTTAGATTTTATATGTTTAAATAAACAAAAAATAAAAAGAGTCATCCATATAGGAAAAATGTTGTTATATGTTTATTTTAAATTTGTATAGAAATAATTATAAGGGTATCTAGTGCGGGAGAATGATTACGGCACAGCGATGTTGTCAAAGGGTCGGTTCATGTTGAGCGCCCATTGTTTATTTTTATTTGACTCACATTAAAATGTTTCTAAAGAAAGTAATAAATCGGTTATGGATTCTTCTCAAATGATGCAAGAAAAACCGTTAAAATTTATGGGCTTAAAAGACGGACTATATGGTCTTCGTTTCGGTGTCGATATAAAATAACTATTAACCGAATTATAAGAATAAGATGTACAGTAGCATGACTGAAACGAATGACCCTCTCGAATAGCGAAGGATCCGTTATGTTTATTAAATTATTTACATTTTGTAAAATACCAAGTACTCGGCCGTATTTGAATCTTTTAGTTACATTTTTATAATAATATAATTGATAAATAATTGTACATGGATAAACTTATGTTGTGTGAGCATAACATCACAGTTATATAGGTAGTTAAAAGTTGGAATTTTGAAGCAAAGTTGCTGTGTGGCGCAATAAGTCATCTTTCCCAAGAGCTAAATCCCTTCTCATGCTGGAAATTATATCACATATTTCTAATGTAGATATTTCGGTAAATAGAGAGATTGATTGGGATGTGAATTTGACGTCATGGGATCTGTAAATCGATAATATTCCGTAATTCATTTTATTGAATGTAGTATTGTAAATAAGTATTTTGCATCAGTAATTTCCAAATTTAAAATGGTGTGTGGTATAATATTATTTCGAATAAAGACAACTATATTATCAGATTTTTGTACATTGGAATTTGTAATTGTATTATTAGTATTATAGGGAAAAAACAAATTAATTTTGTTTCTACAAATAAAATTGAGTATTATGTAATGTTATGCTCACACAGCATAAGTTTATCCATGTACAATTATTTATCATTTATATTATTATAACAGTGTAACTAAAAAAATTCAAATACGGCCGAGTACTTGGTTTTTTAAAAAATGCAAATAATTTAATAAACATAACGAAGCGTTCTCTATTCAAGAGGGATACATACAATTTTATCTACAAGCAAAGTAATTTAAAATGTGTCAAATATAGTAAATATACACGCCATATGCTGTGGCTCTTTGAGGCCACTGTCGTTTCAGTCATACTATATATGTATACCTTGTTCTTATAATTCGATTATTAGTTATTTTATATCGACACTAACGCGAAGGCCATATGGTCCGTCTTTATAAGCCCATAAATTCTAACGGTTTTTTTAACGAGATATTTATTTATCCGGTAGATACAATTAAATATCTTAACTTCAATATAATAACCAATGATACAAAACTGGTTACACCTTTTCGATGAAAATTTTGAAATTTGAAGCTATTAATTAATACTGATATAAATATTGCTAAATATTTCTCCAAGACCGGCGTCTATACGACAGAGTTGGGGGGTACGTTAAATTAGTACCTCAGAAAATTTTATATGTAAAATCACTGCTTCCGAATCAAAAATCTAAAAAAT
>CABPRJ010000020.1:782675-847199 GCA_902439185.1 Cinara cedri
TTGTCTGTATAAAACAATTTAAAACCTAAATCAATTTGAATATGTTGATATTTAGCCTTTTCTAAACGTGGTAAAATGTTCAAAATATTTTGAAAATATTTTTGAAATGTTTTAGATATTTTACATTTTCTAGTTTCAAATTTTAGAAAACTAACGTATGTTATTATGCTATTAATACGATATTTCATATTATTTATTGATTATAAATGTTTTTCCGTTAAAACTATACTATTTACAGTGTAAACACAATTCAAAGTGTGTTACTAAAACGCGATGCCGTCATTAAGCAGTTTCAAAAATATACGCAAATAATGGCGACAAATTATTCTGGTGTCATGTGAGTGTGTGTGTGTGAGTATGTGCACTTCAGTATTTATAAAAAAGAAACTTAAGCCCGAAAAATTTATCAATATTACGTACGAGTAGGTGTATATGGTTTCACATCGCGCCAACGAAATTATGTCTTTTATGTCTTGTAACTATCTCCTTATCGCCGTTTGTTGTCTCCGTGCGGCACTGCTGGCTTCCGGGTGCAAAATTACTGATATTGATAGTATCAAGACTTTTGAACCCGGATATGCTGATGGAAAATGGCTTTGGGGCTTGAAGGAATACATAAACAGTTACGGAGCATACGAAAAAGCAATCAAGAAAATCGATGACGTTTCGAATATTCCAAAATGGGAACAAGTGGAATCTAACCAAAGATATTTAATACCGGAAAAGATTTCGGTTGGAATTGTACAGTGTCATGTTTACTCAGTGCACGCGCAGTGTTCGGCAGCGGTGTGGGCTAATATCAGTTTGAATATCATGTTCAAAATAATAGCCCACTTAAGGGTGATTAAAAATGATAAAACAAAAAGCCAGTTATTAGTAAATTGGACACAAAATATGACAAGATTTTCAGAAATATTGACAATTTACCTACTTAATCTGTCAGCCATATTATTTGACATAGGCTACGCACCACCAATATGGGTGGCCATGGTCCTCATATTTTGCGATGACATAAAATACAAAATTGAAAGTACATCCTTATTAGAAGAAGAAAATGGTTATTTAAATCAAACGGCTCAACAAATAACGGAATATATAGAAGACTTTTTGAAACTCTGCAAAAATGAGAATATTCCTGGACTAGTTCTCAGAAGTACAAATTTAACTAACGATTTTAATTTAGTGAGTTCAAAACTTAACGATATTCGCAATAAGTATGAGTCACGAAAAGACATCTTAGCCTTCAATGAAGTTTTAAGGAATAAATTTCGAGTTCAAAATTGGTTCTTTTTAACACCTACCAGTGCACCAACTGAAAAACCTCATAATATTAGGGACTTGTTGACTAGGGATAATTGGAAGTACCTTGGTATCGATTGGAACAATGAGAAAAATAGTCTAAGTAAAAGAAATATCAAAGAATTTGAGGAATTTAAGGTGAAAAATAAAAATTGGAAGATAGATACGTTCTTGAACACTTACTCGACTATTAACGGCTCCGTGAATCAAATTAGAATGATCTACCTGACCGTGGTAATCAGGTTCGTGCTAATCAACATCTCAGATTGTGACTATCTGCGGCAGCAAATAGAAAAAAACCGTAAAATAATTTCCATAAAACCGGCTGATATTCATTCAAAGTTCAGGAAATATTGTGCTAGTATCCTGAATAATGTGCAAACAGCAATCGATTACTTAGCAGGCAATGAATTCTTGGAGAACTTGGTGCCAGAACTGGATACGTTTATTAATGACTTTGGCGAAAACGGTTCGAATATTGTGCTGGGGGTGTTTGCCGAGTTGAACAAAATGTCCGAGCTGTTGAAGGTGAACGCTTCTGGTTACCATAAAACAAATGACAAGGCAATGATCCCTTGGGATGAAATTGACATCAACTTTAAGGATGAAGCGAACAGAATCAATGATGCAAGTACTTATACGTTAGAACTTCAGAAGAATGTTCCTTCGTTAAATTTCGAAATCGCTAAGACTATGGAGGTTTCCGCCAACAACACTTGGATAACTGCACTACCTTAACTCAAACTGTATAATCTCAAACAGCAATCCATAAAACACGATATTATTTTATTAAACCGCAAAACTGTTCTATGACCGTAAGCAATTTTTGTCCTTCTTTTATATAAAACTATATTATAATATTTAATTTTCATTACTTTTTTAAAAAGAAGAAAAAAAATTGTATGGGTTGAATAGTTTAATTTAATGAAATTTGATATACCTACCTATATGTATTGTCGTTATATGGTGCCTATAAGGTTTTAAAAATGTTGTCACAATTTTTTTAATGATAATTAATTGTTAAAGTGTTATTTAAGAATAAAAATTTTGCACTGATTTTTACGATTGAATTTTTCCATGAATTTAATGATGCCTTCACTTAAGGGTTCTTAACCGGTAGTTAACTGAACACCAGTGATCCGTGGGCTTGTCATTATACAGGTCCACAGAGCCAAAGGTTTTAAACAAATTAATAAAAAAAATGACATTTAGTGTAATATAAGATCATATACTGAGCAATAGCACATATTTAACTACCGGAAATCGTTATTATAATAATAGCGAAAATAAAAATAGTTTCAAAATAATCAGGCCCGGCCGAATGCGGTAACTTATACGATAATTTATTGGGGGTGGCGAAATTTAGCTTTAAGGTGTAAAAAATTATACAAAATATACTGTGGTAAGGTTGCTAACATTGAAAGGGCGTCTATAAATTTAGATATATTTACCTAGGACGTCAAAATTCTTTTGACCGGTCCTGAAAATAATCTATCATGCATAGTAGCAAAACTTACACATAAATTACAAATTATTATACTTAAAGTTAAAAAAATTCAAATAAGTTCGTTACAATCTGATTGTATAGTTTTTGAATCTACGTAAAAAATATAAAAAATTATCATTATATTGAAACTCTAATTATATTCTTAAATAAGGAAATACAATTTTAACTAATATCAAACAATTATGGAATTACATTAAANATTTATACCTTAATAAGAGTATACTAAAAATTATCGATACAAAAAAAGTAAAAGTTTAAACAATATTACTAAAATAATATAATATAAAATAAATACCAATGTATCGGATAGAGTGATCTCATTAATTGACCGTTATCATCTTCAAAAACATTTCTACATTAAAAACGAATACCTACAATATTAAATTCGGTACATACATTTCGGGGGACGCACTTGGATTTTCGCGGAACACGCTTCGTGTCGGGAGACACGCTTTTCTGGGTCTAGAGCTGATTGTTATGTCCGTTACGATCGCGAATCACGAATTGAGATCGAATTAGAATCCAGAACGGATTATGTTTCATCAACGTTACACCGTCCGTGATTATTGGGCGTCTAGTTTTTCTATATTATTAAGTTCTATTAGGAGGACATTTATTAATGAACTACATAATACTCCATTAATGTTTACTAACCCTTGGGTTTGTGGAGAGTAACGAAAAAGTTAGTTTTATATCCATATTTTAGCATATATCGTTTTCTAACTTATTTCGGAAATTAGTGCCCCTATTATGGGAAAAGTTCGTAAAGCTTCGTATTGTGATACAATCTCTATTATAAATTGTAAAAAGTTGTATAAGCAATGACTGACTCATCTGCTTTAGTAAATATTTATTTGGTTGTATTACAGGTGGCTACTAATAAGGAATTTAGATTCTGAGCGAAGCGAGGAACATATTGGCTTTAAAATAATGTTTATATATTATATATATTTTTTAAATTCTACTAGAAATCTTGTTCCGTTTTTTTAATTTCTGAGCTTTAAAAGAATTTTAATTTTTGGCAGTATTTTTGCTGTAATTCGGTTATAAATACACGAAGAGACTTGAAACTTTGTAATAATACTTATATTGAACTTACCTAGACGTGGCCAAATTCCCAAAATCATCGGATGACTTTTTTTTTAATAAATGTTTTAAAATCAAATTTAAACGAAAATTGCAAAAAAAAATTAGAGCACTTCAAATTATGTATTACCGAACTGCACTCGGTATCGTCAAGCAATAGTTTATCGTTCTATTATAATTTAGAAATTGGTCTATAGTTAATAATATTACTTTTATCGCCACTTTTATATATAGGAGAACTATATACGATTTTGTTCAATACATTGAAAACTATTTGTCCCGTGTCCAGCGTTTCCAGTGCCAATTTTTTATTTTTTTTTACCTTAATTCTCGTATTGATTTGCCAGTATCAGTACAGCAAACGAAAAAAAAATAGGTTGATTAGTCCGGTGGACTAACTGTGTTCTAGTGTCATAATTTTTTTCATCCATGTTACCATAGATACTTGCACAGACACAGTACATTATAACACGTTATTATATTAAATTATATACACTATAATAACGCTAAAATTATGTGGACATAATAATATACTCTAGTGTTATTAGTGTACCAGCAAATACAAAGATTCAAAGATAACGATTTACGTGTTTTTATTTTTCACTTACCCGCCCAGTACAGCACATAGTTTTGAGTATTTTGCTAGATAAAAGTGTAAATAATAATAATAATATTTTTCTTATCCATGATAACCAAATTATCGTCCATATAACCAGGGTAACCCACGAATAAACCAAAAATACCTAAAAACCTAATTATTGCAATTTTTGTAGGGATTCCTTTTTTTTTTTTTGTTGGCAATAAATATAGCCCATGTTATTCAGTGATAATACAGCATTCTAATGGTGAAACAATTTTTGAAATCAGTCCAGTAGTTTTTGAGTTTATTCGTTACAAACATACACATCTTTCCTCTTTATAATATAATAGTGTATACCTCCTAGTATAGATGAATCCGCTGACAAAGATAAATTAAATAGTTTAAACAGTGGTTTGCTAATGAAATTCTTACATTCCTTTAAGATACCAGTGGTAGCACACCATCAGGACACACACTACTATAAACGTAAAGTGTATGTAAAGCTTTGTTAATTTCATCTTCAATAATATTCCACGAAAATAGATTTAGGTCAGAATTTATATCTAGAGTGTCATAATTTGTAATCACATTAGTATTTGAGGTAGAAGGTAAATAAGTATACACTGGAAAAAAAAAATGAAGAAAATAATTGAGCGGACTCATCGAATCTACTGGCGGCAATAATATTATTATACGACATATTTTCAAGAATAGGAGATTTATTAAATTAAGGCTGTTTTATATAATTCCAAAATTGTTTGATATTAGNTGAAATTCTTACATTCCTTTAAGATACCAGTGGTAGCACACCGTCAGAACCCACACTACTATAAACGTTAAGTGTATGTAAAGCTTTGTTAATTTCATCTTCAATAATATTCCACGAAAATAGATTTAGGTTAGAATTTATATCTTGAGTGTCATAATTTGTAATCACATTAGTTTTTAAGGTAGAAGGTAAGTATACACTGGAAAAAAAAAATGAAGAAAATAATTGAGCGGACTCATCGAATCTGCTGGCGGCAATAATATTATTATACGACATATTTTCAGGAATAGGAGATTTATTAAATTAAGGCTGTTTAATGTAATTCCATAATTGTTTGATATTAGTTAAAATTGTATTTCTTTATTTAAGAATATAATTAGAGTTTCAATATAATGATAATTTTTTATATTTTTTACGTAGATTCAAAAACTATACAATCAGATTGTAACGAACTTATTTGAATTTTTTTAACTTTAAGTATAATAATTTGTAATTTATGTGTAAGTTTTGCTACTATGCATGATAGATTATTTTCAGGACCGGTCAAAATAGTTTTGACGCCCTAGGTAAATGTACCTATATTTATAGACGCCCTTTCAATGTTAGCAACTTTACCACAGTATATTCAAATTAAGTAAAAAGTAAAACTTTTCAATAAAGAATGAACGTTGTTGTGTTAATAAATTATGTACTACGAACCCGGGTGTCGAATAACAGATGAATATTAATATTAATACTTGTACAATACTATTGTAGATACCATTGATATAATAATACTTTAGTGTGACGTATTATGTATAAATATCCATAGGCAACTTAACTATCAAAAGACTGTTCTGTACCGTATTTCACTATTGCTTTTCTGTTAGTATTTTGTTGATAACACAATTGAATTTGTCATCAAACTATTAACAATTTTGATTTTTGATAAAAAAAAAAAATTGTCTCAATTACGAGTTGTATGCTTACTTACCTATTTAATATTTTATGAAATTGAATTTATACAAAAAAAAATATTTCGTTTGCCCTTATATCGCGTACCCGTACTTGTAGGAGAATGTAGTATTGGAACGTTAATGAAAATCAAAAGATAATTAAGGAACTGAGTTCGCATATATCTCCACTCCCCCATCAATTCGAGCACTGCTTACCTATATTATGGACTTTTATGCATTTATATCCTATATATTATAATATATAATCTACACTTAAGTCAATAGAATTGAATAAAAGTTAAAACCTTAGATCATATTATATATTTGCAATAACGAATATGATAAAGTCTGTTACCAAATTGTGTATTTTCTTATCTAAATGTAAATTAATGATAAAAATATCACATTTTGATTCTATTCGGTTCTCTGTCCTTAGACGCTTTTTAATATTGAGCAATTATTGCAAAAGCCATAATTCATGAAGGCTAGATTATATTAGTATAAATAAATATTTTTTGAAATATACACAACATATGTACATGTATGAATGCGTAATTTTACAAACTATAAAATTTGTAATGGGTCACGGTTCGAAATAATGCATATATTTTCTAAAAAACGCAAAAAAACATTAATAGGTACTACCCCACATAGCAATGTATAGTTATAGAATATTCCTCAAAAATACCATATATACAACACATATCTGGACACTTCAGATGATATGTTTAAAATATACAAAATTGAATACAGCTCGAAGAATATGACTATATTATTCTGTGTATATGATTAATAAACATATCCATATATATTAATTATATATATTATTATATAGTATTAGTATTACAGGCATAGGTATTTAATGTGCTAATTAGCATTTGTATTGAATATTCGGTGGATAATATACAGTAGTGTATTTGGGGGTACACGGGCGTATACGGCCGTATCTACCGTATATCCTATATGGCAATTGGCAATTATAAATACCTATTATATATTTATAAAAATGATTGTAAAATAAATTTTGATAAGCACGAATTGTAATACAGGACGTGACACGAAGATTTATTTTTTTTATGAAAAAATATTATCACTTAAAAATTAAGATTTGTTATCGGTCTTGTTATCAAGCATTCATAATCAAATTATCCATAAAGTAAATTTGTTGTTGGGAGGACTTCGGTCGACCGAACCCCACTATCATTTCTCATAATATTTAATATAATTTTGTATTCTTATTGTAATAACTCGTTAGGCGATGAATGATGATAATTTTATACTTAATATTTTACTAATATATTTCGTACATTTTCCTGATTTTTCTCAATTTTTTTCAGTTTTTCACATTTGATGAGAAAACTCCTGAGAAAATCGAAAAATGATTTCCTTTCAGAAAAAATGCTATCATTATAAATCGAAGCAAGATTTCTGGTAGAAAAGTCATGCATAGATAAAAAAAATAAATAAATAAATATGTTTGTAAAACCATACGCTTCTTTGCTCCACTCATAATTTAAAGATAATTGTTCGAGCGAAATGAGAAACATTTTTTTGGCCCCTACCTTCAGATCTCCGTGTACCTCTATTTACGTGAATAAGGCGTATACCCACGGTTTATTTTAGCAATACATCACTGATAATATACATATAATATTACTAAATGATTATAATCTATTAAGTATATTCAGTACACATATTGAATGAACAAATCGCAAATATATTTCACTTGAATAATTAAAAGTACCCGTACGCGGGTGAAAATAGTAACCCTAGCATACGCAGTGCAGCCTATGGCCGTTTAACCGTGCGACTCATTTCAGGACATTATCACAAGCGGAGTTTGGTCTCCTTGTTTTAGTCTTCACGGCTATATCCATAATAATATACGATCTAGTGCCGGTAGCACACATTGAATGTGTATGAGGGTGAGTACTATCGGCGAGACTTCAGATAAGGCGAAAAAGCACGAATGCATGCTGCAGTACACTCTCGGCTTACAGGCATTCACATTTTTGTGTCCAGTACTCAATATGCGAGAATATTCAAGAATGTACGAGTGCGTACTAAATGCTCTCATGCTTGCTTCTCGACTGGCCTGGTCCTCGTGCACGAAAAACCCCCTCCAAACCGAGTGCTTTCGAGGCGAGACGAGATGACACGAGCGCATCAATTTCATTCACGCGTTCGGTTTGGTTACGCGGTATCTCGGCGAATGTGTACTGGTGGTTATAAAGCCGTGTTCACACGGAGTCGTGAACTGGGCGAGAGCACTACTACTAGACCAGCTAGTTGTTATCACTGCCTAGTGTGAACTGGTGGTCGTAGTAGTGAGAGTCGTCAACGACAAAAAATAGATTGGTCGTGATTACTCCGGCATGTTGGAGTGAACACGACCTACGAAATTTGAAGTTTGTTGCGTACATACACGTATTTTTTTTTTTTATATTTTTTACGAGTGAAATAATGAAATTTATTATTATTATTAATTCAATAAATAAATACATTTTATTTTTATATAATAATAATATTTCCTACGTTAACGTAATGTCAGTTTACAATATGAATGTAACACAAACAATTCAATTTGTGATGCGGAATGTTTGTGGAAAATAAAATGGGTATCGATGGTTATGGTATTCGTGAAGTAGCCTAAAATATTAAAAATATTAAATCATTTTATTATCAAAAATTGAAAAAAATAAATAACTCTTAAAAATCTGCAATTGATATTTATCAGCCTAAGGTACCGTGGTTTACGATTGTCCATTAATTTCTGAATTTTGTTTCAGAAATGAATGAAACCGTATCTAATCTTTGTAGTTCGTCAGTTCAATCTGACAATACATTAAATCAACTAGAAGATAAAGACAGTTGTGGGTTAAATGACCAAATCGAAGTAAATTTGTCAAACGAAAAGAAGTCTGGTCAAAGATTTAAACTTCCTTCAATATCAAGTCAGGCAGTTCAATAAAAAAAAAGGCAGCTTCAAAATCAATGTGCTCCACCATCATATAATGGAAAAGCCAATAATAAGTTAGTTAGCATTCAAAAAAATTTATCTTTAGAAACAGAATTCGATATTTGGTGCCAAAGTTTGGCCAAGTTTCTGGTCGTGACGCCTTTTATTACATTTCAGACACCTATCATCTACGTCGTCGAATAAAATATTAGTTCCGTTTGAACTGCAGGTCGTATATAATCGGTCGTGTAAATCAAGCATTCGTGAGACATGCGTAGAGTAAGTAGTATTCTCGCCCAGTTTACGACTCCGTGTGAACCCGGCTTAAGAATATAATGGACTGGTCGTGAGCAGTTTATTAGTATTCAATGGTCACAAATTAATGAAGTGTATACAAAAAACAAGTGCGGGAGAGGCGCTATGCAAAAGCAGAAAAACAGTGTACAACGCTATCTGTTGACTAAATTCCCATTACTAACTAGCTGATTTTCAAGCTAAATAAATTGTTGATGACGTCACACTGAGATTTTGAATATGAATTTCTTTTTTGGCGGTAAATAATATAATTAATACAAATGTGGTTCCAAATAAAACCACCATTAGCGTTGTCTACAGCGTTGTTGATAAGAGAGGGAAATTTTGCAGCCGTCTTTGCTGTTGTTACTTGTTTACTTATTGATAACAGGCTCGATGATAGGGACAGTGAAAACAATAATATTTATTGAGATTTAGTATTAATTTTGACTTTTGGATTGTTCTATCTGTCAATTACTTACTACCGAATACTATACATTTATAATAATTTGTATTTGTTACTACTTATTATTAGGTAGTAATAATATTATTTATTGTCAACCAAAGTCTTAACGCTGTGGCAGTGACTAACTACTGTCAAGATCGAATAGAAAATATGACGGATAAACAAGAACCGAATGGTGGCAAAGGGGCTAACATAACCGACCAAGAACGTGATTGGGCTCAACAAGCGTTAGCCGATTATGAACAGAAAAACTACAATTCGTGCTTGCAGCACTTGAATCTGCTCGGGGAGGTGAGGCCAAATGACCCCAAAGTACAACTGAATAAAGCCATTGTTGAGTACTACGAGAATGGTCTGTGCACGACTGACAAGTTTCAAAAGTCGTTTGTTGATGTCTGTAAACAGGTGATACATATACTTAGGTGCCTATAGTTTTCACTTGTCCAAGCGTAACCAATGTGTTTTATTGTTGGCCACAGGTGGAACTGAATCTAGAACAATTGGACTCGCTAGAGGATGTCGAAAACTGTATTTATTATTACAACTATGCTGTATTGCTATACCATCTGAAACACTATACCAAAGCACTGGCTGTAATCAATAAAGTCTACTCATTCATCGAATCTCTAGGTTTATCATTATTTTTTTAATAACACTACATTCAATTTATTATACATAGAATTTTGTTACAGAAGAAAGCTTGGCCCATAGAGTGTGTCTGTTGATTGTTCAATTAAACATCGATACCAAAAAACCTGCAGAAGCACTCAAATTGATTGCTTATATTGAAAGTCAGTTTGTGTCGACGGACAATGCCACCAATATATTGACAGGCAGTGCAGATCAAGGTCCCATACACACTGAAACTGATAAAACAGAAAAGGTATAGTATTATATTATTTGTACATAAATTATAATGTATTTAACAATCGTCATTTGTATTAGAACTACATTTTTTAATTCTGAAAATGTTATTAACGGAATATTATTGTATAATAATTGCATTGTTTGTTAAATTTGGTTTTACAATACATATAATATTATTTAGGTTGGTTAATTAATGTGTGCTTAAAAATTAAAAAAACATTCATATCTTTATTTAGTAATTTCAATTTTTGTAGAAAACTAATTTAGATGCAGCCACTGATGCATTTCGGGTGAGTCTTATCCAGTATCGCGTTAGGTGTTTATTGGAACTGAACGCATTCGAACAATGTAGCCAGGAACTGAATACTATCAAGGAAAATCAGGTAAACATCTACAATTATAATGGAACGTTTATTGTCAAAACAATTGGCAATCAACTGAAATTGTTAAATATAAAGTGGATTGTATTTTATTTACAATGAAATTTATGATTTCTGTACTTTTGACATGTCTATAAAATAGTTTATAGTAAACATAATTTTTTATAGGTACACTGTGTTTCAGGACTCAATAACACTGTTTTTGATGGGAAAATTAGAATATCTGCGTGGTAATTTCAATGAAGCATTGGCAATTTTAAGAGAAATTCCTACAGATGACGATTATAAGTATGTGTGGTTTTCATACTACTTAATATCAGTGAAAAAAAAGTTTTTTTTTAAAAAATGAGCTTGTTCAAGTTCAAGAAATTAAATATTAACTAATTCAAATTCTAGTTCAAATTCATCAAATTGAAATAAGTTTGAATTATAAACAGTGTTATCACTAATTGAAAATAATATCTTTGCACAGAACTATGCAGGTCAAATTTGGTTTTTTAGTAGTTTGTTATTTTTTATTAATATTCATTTGTATGATTCTAAAATTGTTACTGTTAATTATAAATATGCATGCACAGTAAAATACATTTTTTTTAAGTAGGATCCTCCTTTTTTGTAACAAAAAACTTTTTTGATTCCTTTATTTTTGAAAGCAACTTTACATTTTAGAATCCAAGCATAACGAAGGAGTTATTGGTTTTACAATGCTGTTTATTTTTTATTAGTTTGTGGACATGATTTTTTCTAGTAAACTTGCTCCGATGTATGCGTGCTTATAGCTCAAGTAGTCTAGATTGTACTTCAGAGAGATTATTTTTTGATTTCCGCTGCTATGTTTTAAATAAAAGCATTTAAATGGGAATAAACGTAGGAAAATGTATAATTACTTACAGATATTAATCAAATAACCTTGTATCCTACCTTCCTAATTTCTCACCTACAACAGTGACTGCTCCCATCCACAGTATCAGCTCTTTTTTTTACATTAGGACTGTCTAAACTAGTATGTAATTTGTAATTATTGTAAATTATGTAATTTATTAGTCACATTTTTTACCCCGATTCTATGATTTTTTTTTAAGTTTTCCTTTTAATTTATTAATTTGAAATACAGCTAACTACCTTCGGTAAGCAACGCTTGTATTGAAGGTAGAGAATTCAATGTTTCATAATATTATTTATTTATTATTTATGTACAATTAATATGATTAAATATAGATATATAAACATATAAAAATAAAACAAGATATAGATATAAACTAGAGTTTAAGTAAGTATATACATTTTTTCTGTTAAAATGTTATGAATATTAAATTTATTTTGATAATTTGTTAATATGATGTCTTTAGATAATATTTATTTCATGTTATTACATAAAATCAATTTATGGTAAATATCACAGCAACAAAATACCACCTTACCAGATGGTGTCTTTATGATATCAATTTGTAAAACGTTAACCATCATAAATATTAACCACTATTTACGATAATTATTATTTTAAACTGTGATGTTAATTATTCGATATATAAAGACTGTATCATAGAGTACTATATTTCAATATGTTAACTTGACCAATGAATGTACCTATTGCTGCTATAAATACTAGATAGAATGAATGAAAGATTACACAACCATTAATAAAAAAAATTGTATACAAGGTTTTTTTCTTTGGTAATAAAAAGTCTTTGAAAGAAATTTAAAGTTTCTTGCGTTTCTTCCTCAATGTATTATATAAATTAAACGTAATAATTATAACTATGGTCTATGAAGTTAATTTAACAATGAACTAACCAGAACCATTCAAATTCATAATAAATAAGAACTTTGTTCATGTTTAAGTTCATTTCTTGAAAATTGAACTCATTCATATTCAATTGACATTATATCAACGGCGAACGCGCTTTTTTCCCATCACAGCTTAACATAAGTAGTACATATGATTATCTTCATTTTACATTTTTTTTTTTTTTTCTAGGGAGACTGGAGAATCTACTTCAGTTTTAATAAACACTAATATAGGTTGTCTATACCATTATGCCAAAAAACCTACCTTGGCGTTTTCATCCATTTACAAAGGAATTGTTCAACACCAAAAACACATCTCGGATGTCACAAAATCAATACAAGGTAAGTATCATAATTGATAAAGTATCATTATTTCCATGAAAATCTAAATGTTTGTGTACAAACAGCACAAGGCAGTTTATCTGGTCAACCACTTCAGGTAATTGGAGCAAGCGTTAAAACTGAACTCATGTTCAATCTGGGCTTAAGTCTATTGCATGCTCGAAAGCCTGAAGAAGCGTTTGATTGTTTAATTGAAGCTGTACAGACATATCATATGAATCCTAGGCTGTGGTTGAGATTAGCGGAATGTTGTATAATGACTCATAAAAAAGTAGACAAAAACATTAGTTAAGCTTTTATAATTTTATTAATAAAATATGAACATTTTTATTTTAGAGTAATGATAGGGATTTTGATTTCAAAAAACCTTATATCGAAGGTGTTATCGGCTCTGGCAAACACAGAAAAATTATTTTAAAGTCACAATTGTTTCCAGACACTAAATACAGGTTAGTTTAGTTTATGCCATTTAGTAGCTGTATTGTTTATTTCAGAATGTTTGGCTCAGAAATCGTTTTCAACCACTTTCAGTTGTGAAGCTGTTTCTGCTTCTATTCCAATGCCAAGCCTTGAGTTTGGTTCATTATGCATTCGTAATGCTATTTTACTTCAACCAAACAGCCAAATAGACTGTTCGCCTTCTCATCCATGTAATGATGCTAATAAAGACTACCTTTTCGGTTGTATTCAATCGGCTGGAGCCTATATAGCCTTATGTCTTGGGGACCCCGTAGTGGCATTAAAATATTCGCAAGAGTTACTAAAATGTGATAAAATCAATAAGGTTCACAAGTAAGTAAATTATTTACTTGATTATTATCAAATTTTAAATGATATTACAATTCTTTACTTTTTTCATCCTATTAGATTTTTAGGACATCTGTACGCAGCCGAAGCATTAGTATTATCAGATAAACCAAATGAAGCCATAGATATGCTAAAAGAGTCTAATGCTCTGGATGACATCGAACCTGAAATACATGAACAACTTACAATTGAACAATGGAAGCCAGACAAACAGAAATCTGCCAAAGCTGTTCTTTATTATAACTTAGCAGTGGCGTTAACGCTAAGAGGCGATCTCGATAAAGCTGGAGAATTATTAAAACAAGTAAGACCAGTATTCAAGTAAAAGGTATTTCTATTATCCGTTAATTACGATTGATAGGAACTAAAGTGTTTTAATTTAAAATGTTTATTTACCATGTAATAAATTATTGTACATGGAAATATTTCTATGTACAAATAAAACTTTTCAAATCTAGTTGTTAATGATTAAAATTAAAATTAAATAAAATAAAAATCATTATTTGCATGGTTTGGTTAACTAATTATAATACTGTGGTTTCATTTACAGATATGGTTATCAAAAATAGAACATGTATCAGTTCCTGTACATGTTGTTATATTAGCCCTTTACATTCACTTACGATTAGGTAAAGACAACAAATATCAAATAAATCAACACAATTATTTGTACATTATATTTGCTAAACTTGTTACTTTGTTATAGGTCAAAAAGAAATTGCAATCACCTTAATAAAACAAAATTGTCCGCAAGCTAAGCGATAAGTTTATGTAACATAAAAAATATTGTACACATAATTATAGTTTACAATGTAAAGATAACACTAATAACATTAGGTACTTTCAAATTGTATTTATATATATGTTTGTTTTTATTCTATAATATGTAAGTATTTAATAGTACAGGTGTCGATGATAATAATAATTGAAAAATAAAATGTTTACATTAATTAAAAAAAATTTAAAAAAAAAACAACAACAACAAAATATATTTTTACTCTATCTCTCTCCTTAATCTTTCTCATTATATAATATATATTTTATATAATGTAGGTACATGTATTATTTATAATATGTTAATAAAATATTTTTTTAAAGATTTAACACTTGAATGCTTAATTTATAGTTTTAAATATACTATTTCACTAAACGTATTTCCTATACGCAACTGAATTTTACTCCTGCAAACAACATCAATGGCAAAATATTATAATCACGATGACCACTTGATTACTGTCATTTATTAACAATAGCTATGATCAACAACATTTAATAAACTAGACGTACCATCATCACTCGAAAAACAATTGTGACAATGCAACTTTTTGTTTCTGACCCGTACATCCGTGCCCATCAAGCCATCGCCGAGCTGTACACAACACACACAGCATTTAAAACACTCAATGTGATAAAATAGTTGCAAACTCTCGATAATCATGGCAGCGCCACGACCGAGTTCTACTGCACAGTGCGAACATTTTTTTTTGCCGCTAACGCTCAACATTGATTCTTGGGGTACCCCACTAATATGATCGTGCCTATGACATTCATTTAAAAAATATTCAATGTCAATAATGGAAAATAATAAATAATAATAAACACAAAAATTACCTGTGAAAATCATTAAACGACAGACGATCTTGACGATCTTGCACACGCTGTGTTAGGGTGTTGATCACAGAATCAGGTAGAGGTTTTTTGCTATGTGATGGCGGTGGTGGAGGTGGCAAAGATGGTCTGCTGCGTGAACGCGGTTGATTGGAAGCTATCGCCCCCGGTGGTACTTGACGATTACACCTATCTACAAGACGACGGTGTTCAGCTTCCTAAAAAAAAACAAATTTACAATTTGAAGTAAAAATAAAAATATAGATATTGTAAGATTTAAAACAAAATAAAGCCTTAAATTGGATTTTGTTTTTTTCACCAGTTTGTAAACATTTCAAGGTTTTTGTATGAATATAAAATTATTGAGATAAGTTATCAGAAAATGGAAAACACTGTCATAAACAATATTCTTCTTATTCATATAAAAAAAATTTGTCAATCTATCATAATTATTGAAAGAACAGGTTTTTTTCGCGTAAAACTGTTTTTCGCTTTTTTTTTTTTTTAAACTGTTGCACGCGAACAGCTTTGCATATAACTCTTAAGAATTATTTAATAAAATGAACAGAAAATATCAAAATTATCGTACAAAAAGAATTATGTACTCCTAAGTGTGTTCAACTTACTTGAATAAGCCAATGTTGATAGTTGTACTTTTCAGGCTGACCGTTGATTGGCTTTCTTTTGGCATAAACGTTCTGTTGGGCTGGCCTAGTATAACTGTTTTGAATAGCCCTAAATACAAAATATGTATTGTTATACAAGTCTAACATCAAATAATCATTATAATTATAACTTATGTATTGTTAAACAAGGCAACCCCAAAGTTTATATTATTTTCTGTTGATGGTTTTCACTGGAATATTTCATACATACTTAATCTAAAATAATGGTATTTATTTGTATTATATAAAACTCGGTGGGAAAAACTACTTGTATTACATATTTTTACTGTGCAATAAAATGGCATCTGTTTAAAAAATAATAACACCTACATTTTCGTGCAAAATTACTGAACAAATTATATATGATCCTAGATCAATGTTGCACAATGCACTATGCATGTCTGGTGTACATTTTTTTTCTTTAGTTTTTGTTACATTACCTATTTAAAATATCGTAAAAAAAAAATACCTAATAACAAAATTCGGAGTGATACGCGGCGGTCAGTAGTTATATTGTAAGTTATTTAACTCGACTGCGCGTGGCGAAGAGAATAATAAAAGTACCGTTTTCATCGTAATCATATAATTATTTAGGACGTTCGAGGGAGGCGCGGAGAGACAGTAGAATAATAAGTATATACAGGTACCTAATCCATGTGAAAACTCGCAACGAAGCGGCGCGTCAAAAACGATTAACTAACACACATATTAATATTTAACAGTCATTTTTTTTATTATTATTATTATATGAAAGTCTGGTCGGTTTACAAAACGGATGAGAACGCGTGCGTCTGATATTCGAGGGGAGAGTTTTGAGAAGGATTATTGGACCGTGCGCCGACGAAACAACGAGAGAATATTGTAGGCTAAGTAAAAACGATGGAATCAAACCGGCTTGTATCAAAACAGCCGAACATAAATAGTAAGTATAACATAATATAGCGTGAAATAGGCACACTTTAATATATTATTCGCCGGGTGCAGTATTCCCAGCGGAAAAAGGCCTTTAGAGCGATCAAGGTGGGAAGATAAAGTTCTAGAAAAAAAAAAAATCAATGAAAAACTACTAGACCCGGGAACCGTAATTGGCGGATGGCTGATGCGACGATGAACGAAAAGGTTCTGTGAGGATTGAATGGATACGTTTATCTTTATCGGGATGTTCTTAATTGGTCGTATAGGTACCACGAAAAATACGAGTGTTGTTAATGAAGATGAAGTGGCGGTCGTGCATTCGTGATAGAACTTACCAAGCGAAATCTTCGGTCTGGTGGTGTTGACTACCGCTTCCGTGGACGGGTTGCTGTAAAACAGATAAACGCGAAAAATCGTGTGAAAAACCGTTCTTCTTCAAACCAGAGATACCAGCTAGATAGGTGCGTTAACCGGAAAAGGGTGGGCACAACAAATAATAATAAGAAGCGAAACCGTACTCACTTCCAGGTTGGGCATGGACTGAGTGTGGTCGAGTGGCGGTCTGGCGTTGGTGTTCACGACGATCGCCGAGGAAATGTCCTGCATCGAGTGACGGGTGGGCGGTAACCAGTGCGCCGAACCGACGACCCGCGAACACTCTTGGTTGTTCAGGTCCTCTTCCAGCTCTTTCAGTTTCATTACCAGTTTCTCACCTGAAAACGACAACAGTGCAAACTATTATAATTTTTTTTTTTTTTTTCCCGATGGGTGTGTCATTGTTGTGGGTGGTTTATTTAATTTATATTTAACGCAACGATAAATCATTGCTATCGAAAAACGATTCTGAACGGAGTCCGATTAAGCATGTTTTGAAATGCCGCGATTTTTGAGATTTTCTCTTAAATTTGAGCTTTAAACGTTTGTAAAAAAAATAATCGTAACAACGGATATTTGTTATATTTTGTTTAGCGTCATAAGTCATAACTTATAAAAGAAAAACGTATGATGAACTATTTTATTTCAAGCAATTTTGCTTGGTCAAACAATGTTATTCATATTAAAACTAAAAAAAAAAAAACTCGAACATTTCAATATTATAAATAACTCACAATTTGCCAGTATATTTTGAAAAATGTGCCACACATAAAAAGTGTTAATATAAGTATTTTTTGAAAACAACAGGTCTCTTTGACTATTTTAAACTAAATAACAGGAACAAAAACAAAATCAAAAATAACAGTTTTACCTGGTTATTCTTAATTTTTTAGTTAAACTACGAGGAAAATCAAAATTGACTTCCCAAATGCACCAACTATATACAATTTTCTACTGAAAACCATCACCCAAAATTGATAATTTGAGCAAGATTTACTGTAGACAATTTGTTATAAAAACGATATTTTTTGTTGAATCTAAATGTAACGTGTTCGTATATTTTTAACGACCTACAAAATATTGTTAACAATTTTACTTGATCAGATTTTCATATAACGAGAGAAATGTTTGTCTCTAAGTTGGACATTTAAAAAAAAAAAAAAAAAAAAAAAAACCAATAAAAAATCTAACCATACTGGACTAGAGGATAGTGGACCATTTCCCGTATTTAAATTGTAGGCCGGTGACCCAGTGCTTATATTAAAAAGAGGAATTTTTTTTTTTTTTTTAAATTGTACCTTTATATTGGTAATAACAACACGTTTAACTAAAATTGTTCAACTAAAAAACTTGATCGAGTTATCAAATTTAGTGGTAGTTTCCATAACTAATCTTGTTTAGTTGATGCATTTATAGGAGTTCATTGTTTTCCTTGTTCCGGTTGTCACCTGTCCGAAAGTCAAATGTACAAAAGTTCACGAATACGAATAATTATCTGTTCAAATTGGTACAATATGTTTTAAATATAATATCAAAAATAATTTAAAAATCATTATTATTAATTATTATTCAAATTAGTTTAGTCGGTAGTCGAAATTGCGACTAGAATCAAAGTACATAGGATTTTATTTCATTTATAATAACTATACAGTTAAATATCTACACAACTAATTCGTGTAATTATTATTATTATTCAACCGCTTTTAAAATTATACTAAAAATATCTATACGAACACATTACTTTTCGAACAGATAATTTAATCGTTGTTCGAATATAATTTATTACTTTTCAAATACATACATTTTCGTATACGCACATTTTCGAACACCTATCTGTGTTTATAACCTGAGAACAAAAGACGGGCACCCATCTCTAGGATAGCGGAACGTATTTTATCCTGTTCGCCTCTGTGTCTAACCCGATCTACAAGATCTTTACTTGTTTATTACCTATATTGTTTTGAGCCGCTTTGTTTTTCAACTGGTTGCAGCGACTCTGCTCTTCCACCTGCAAGATATCCCTCATGTACTGACTACTCTCGTTGTCGCCACCGTCGTCCACGTACACGTTTTGCGACGGTAAGTTGACGTTCTCGTAAATCTAAACGGATCATTAATGTTAGACGTACAGAACTAAAAATCATGTTTGTGCGAGCCATGGGCATAAAAAAAAAAAAAAAAAGGCTGGTACTGAGGATGGGTACGCCACTGTTATAGGTAAGAAGTTGGGAAGGTAGAATATAGAGGAGAGTTTAATGTACGAGTATATGTGTGTATAACGATTAATCATTGCTAACGAGAAACAATTCTGAGCTGGATTTGGTTACATATGTTTTGAAAGACCGTAATATTGACGACTTGAAAATAATATATTTAGTACATTTTAAAGTTTTTCCTAAGTTTTTTCCCATTTATTATGAAAACCCCTTAGAAAATCAAAAACTGATTTCTCTAAAATACGGCTCCAGTCAAATATCCTTTCAGAAAGAGTGTTATCATTGTAAATCGGAGCAAAATTACTAGTAGAAAAGCTATCCACAAAAAAAAATCGTTATATTTTACTAATATGTTTCGTACATAATTCCCGTTTTTTTTTTCGGTTTTTCAATTAAATGAAAAAACTCCTGAAAAAATCAAAAACTTACCTCTTTAGAGTAACACCCCAAGAAATTTTCCTTTTATAAATGGGTCTACATCGTAAATATCAGAGTAAGCTTTCTGGTAGAAAATGTGTTTACATAAAAAAAAAATAATAAATAAACATCTTTGTAAAACCTATATATTCTCCGCTACACTCAGAATTTAAAATATTTTACACTTCTTAGGTAGGTACTGTGGTAATATAATCAAAGTGAAAGTAGACACTATTTTTAACTCCTCTTTTGTAATTTCCAGATTCCTGAATAACCCGTGGAATTTCAGCTAATATGATAAACATAATGAAATAATTTATGACCTTTTTTTTCTTTAACATATATAGAAATGAACCAGTCCCGTCCATCAAAACTAATACTTACTCTCATGAGTGGCGGTCAAGTGTTTTGTCATAGGGAGGATAAGGATAATTTTTACTATTATCATTTACATAATTTTTTTTACAGCTATAAAGATGAAATATAATATATATTATTATAAATATTTAAGAAAAATGAGGTAATGGGTATATATATCCTCTTCCCCCATTCGACAAGCCATGCTTACTCTGGAGGTGTCGTGTCGCTCGGGTTTATTCTGACTGTACAGTAGTTTTTCCAGTCGACGTTCTTCTTCCAAAAACGATGTCAAATCGGGCGGTTTCGACTTTAAATTCTCTAAATCTGAAACACCGATCAACAAGAGATTGTGTTATAAAAACGAAAATTCCCAACTACGTATGTATGGAACAATCACTGAAACTGTTTAATTTTACTAACTCACCGTGCTCGTAACCGGCGTTACAGCCGTTGGTGTATTCTTCCAGGCCTAAGAAACTAGACCGTTTCATCCACATTTCTTTTTTAATGCGTTTGGCCGACTCTACGCTGTCCATGACCTACAGAAGTGCAGCATAAATATCAGATTCAATACTATTACTAACGTAATCGGACGGAAATACGTACAGGTTCTAACGCGGCCCCTTGAATTAGATCGTCGTCCGGGTACGCGTCTACTGGCGGCGGGGGCGGCTTCTCTTTGGGCGGCTCCAGAGCGTTGACGGGCGTCAATTCCAATACCTATTAAACATAATATGGCAATAACGGTCGTAAGTCGAAAGATTGATTTAATATCATTTCGGCAGACGATTGCGTGATAGGTAGATTACGAAACGTAATATACCTAACTAAATGACAATCCGTACACCGTCCCTTTCATATAGTTAATCTACGGTCCCGTTATACAAAGTCATGGTAACCTGGACCTATAGGTTTGTTGGTCAGACTGTGATTAATTGCGATAACAACTCGCGGCACTCACCATGTTGTACGTGTCGTCAGCGTGGTGCTGTTGTAAGACGGCGGCGTTGCAGGGCGGCTGCTGCAACTGTAACACGGGGCTGGGCTGCAGATTGGACCGCTCCTCGTCGTCGGCCTGGCTCACGCAGCTCGACATGTCTTCAGTGTGTATGCCACTGTCCTCGGCGCTCAAGCACGAGCCCGGGTAGTTGCCGTCGTCCTCCTGGTCCTCCGCCGTGTGACCGCATACCTGGTCCAGACACTCGATCGAATGTCGGCTGACCAGGTCCGAAAGCGAAGACAGTTGATGGTGATGATGGTGCCCAATGTGGTGGTACTCATCGTCCTCCTGCACCGCCATGCACACGCGTTCTTTTTCCAACGCCACGATGGGCTTTTCTTCTTCGACATGGAGTGCAACGGTCAACAATTCCTGTACGCCACTACTACTACCGTCACTACTGCTGCTCTGGCTGCTATGGCTGCTACAGCCACCATCACTACTGCCTGCACCGTATATCACCATCGACTGCGGTTGTTCTATTTCCGGTACTTCAGAGTGTTCGGTTTCTAGGATAAATATTTAAGTGTTATTATTATTTATTTATTTACGGGCAGTGAGCCCAATATAATTCACAGAAATATGTATTAAAATTAGATTAACTAAGTAGGTGTTATAATTACCCAACTTTACAAGTAATAATTCCTAAGTTTAGTTAATTTTGCTTAAATCAATTCAGTAATATAAGATACGGATAGGTTACTTTAAAAATACTATTAGAGATACTTTAAAACTAACTTGAGAGCAGGGAAGGAGCGTCAATACGTCCATAAATCAATTTGCGTAAAAAGAGCAAGTTATAACCTCAACTATTCTATCAGCTAAAGAAAAAAGACCGATTTTGTGCATAATTGGTTGGTAGTCGTGGGGAGGATGATTCATTTTCAGAATAAACGATGCCGAATTCTTCTTCTTTGGACATTCAATCTTCTCTGGACACGTTCAATAAGAGAAGAATCCACAGCCGTCCCATAATACTGAAGCATACTCTAGAAGGGATCTAACAATGGAACAGTAGATAGACTTGAGATATGCAGATAACTTAAACTCCTTGGTCAAGCGTAACATAAATCCAAGTTTTTTTAGAGATTTACAATATATTGCTTCAATGTGGAGGGTGATAGTTTAACTTAGGGCTGAAAATGACACCTAAATCTGTTTATGCTTGCCGACTCAAGGGTCGAGTTATTAATGGCATAGGTATAGCTGACAGTAGACCTACTCCTAGAGAAAGACATAGAGTAGTATTTATCATTATTGAATTGTAATCCAATAGAATTAAACCAAGAAACCGTGGAATTGAGATCATTTTGTAAAGAATGGCCGTCAATTAATGAATCAACTCGACCAAAGATTTTAAAACATGAGGAATAACATTTTTTAGTCCATTAACAAATAAAGAAAAAATAATAGGGGACAGGTGTGCTTCTTGAGGAACACCCGTGGGAATTTCGATTGCATTAGATATATGCCCAAACACTTTGACCCATTGAACTCTGCCCGCTAAGTACGATTTAAGCCAAGAAAGAATACGTTCACCAAATTCCGACTTGTTAAGAATATCCATGAAACTATGGCGATCGACTCTGTCAAAAGCTTTAGGAATGTCATTGAATATAACATCAACCTGAGAGTGTGCTCATTGAAAGCTTTGAGAATGTAGTTGTTAAGTACAATTAAGTTCGATACAGCTGAGCGGCCAGGTCTGAAGCCATATTGTTCGTCAATAAATATATTGTTTGAATATTCCGTAACACTAATAGCTCAAACAACTTGGCAATATGACTCAAGATTGAAATTGGTATATAATTTTTTACATCAGACTTATTCCCAAATTTGAATACCGGTATGACAAAACTAAAAAACTCATCTTCAGCATCTTGGGAAAGACTCCTAAATCCACAGAACGCTTAAACAGCGACCATAAAGGATAACAAAAAGCCGACCTAACATTGAACAAAAAAGTGTCGGATAAACCATCAAGTCCGGTAGATTAAACGTTTTCCAGAGCAGCGAGACCAGATTCGGCATCTTTAACAGAAAATATGCAGTAGCTGGGTAAATTATAATTGGAAAAATGAATGACAGAATCACTATTATTTTGGAAATTAGATACATAAACAGACTTAAAATATGATGAAAAAATATGGGAAATTGACTCGGGCCCAGAATTTATTACATCGTTGTAGAAGACCGAATTAGGAATTCGAGTAGTAAATTTATGTTTGTGTACGGTCTCAAAAGAAACGGGGATTTTGATTAAGCTGATTTTCAGTGCGGGACAAAAATGTACTATAACATTTTTGTACTCAATCTTATATTGCGTACGAAGAATACAAAAGAGAGAATAGTCACGGGGACATTGAGTTCACTTATACTTTGCATGCTTTCTTTTTTTTTTTCCAAAACAATGGACAATATATTATAGTAAAATATTATTGAATTTGGATTTGATAGGTAAGTGAGGTAAAAATAAATGGAGGTTATCAGAATGGAATAAGATTCGAAGGTAATAAAGTTATAGTTTGTATTCTACTAGATGTTATACTAAATGTTTAAGTCTTACCGGGCGGTGGCGATTCGGGTATCTCTTCGATCATTGGTTGACGGATAACGGCGGCGACGGGAATGATGTTCGCGATCGTCGGCGGTGGGGGTGGTGGAGGTGGGGGCGGTTTTTCCAGAGACTTTTTCTTCACGAACAAAAGCGGTACCTGTTGTCTGGCGGCGACGATAGGTACCGTTTGCTGCACTTCAGCAACGGCTTTTGTCTCCGAACAAATCTTTTCGAATATTTCCCGGCGCTTACCGATGTCCACTCTGGGCAACTCGCCGGCCACCGCGGCGTTCAAATCTTTCGTGGACTGCGATCGGATCTTGAGCAGCATAACCTTTTCCTCGATCTTGGGCGCCGACATCCTTCGTTTGATCTCGGCCAAGGGTTTTCGACACGGTGGTGGCTGTTGGGGCTGTTGGTGCTGTTGTTGGTACTGCTGCAGTTCTTCGCACTTGGCTATTGAAGTCCTTTTGGACTCGGCAAAATCCACGTAGTCTTTGATGGCCCTGTCGTATCCGTTCTCTGGGTCAGTGACCATTGTCGTCGTCATCGTTTCCACTTTGACTGGAGCAGAGTTGGTGATAGTGGTGATGGTGGTGTTAGCAATGACGACGGGTTCTTCAGGTCCACGGAACACATCTTCCTCCTGGTCCTGATCCTTAATGGTAACACAGTGAGGCTCGTCTTCATCCTCGGCAGCATCGTTCTTCTTGCCAGTGCTCAAACCAAGGTCGCTAAGATCGTTACCATCGTCTTCGTCCTGGTACAAGGCCGGCAAGCTCCTCAAGCGACCGCTCCTTCCCCTACGACAATACAACAACAGGTCATTGTATTAATTTGTATTTAATTATAATTAAATACACACACATATATATATATGCCAATTAATCATGACGCCAACTCGTCGTGACGTCAACTCATCATACGTCTATTTATCACATAAATATATATACTTGTATTATTACAAATTATTTTATTTTATTTTTTAAGCTATCGTTTTAAAGTTTTTATAGTTTTAAAATTATTTTCAAATTTTACTTAATTTAAATAAATAACCTTGAGATGTCTATTGTATCGAACCACTTAGTCGGTCAAGACTACACACAGATGACAAGAAAGGAAATATTCTATCGTTTATTTCTCAGTTTATCGACAATCGTTGAACTTTATTTATTTTAGCTGCGTCATAATTTCAGTGTTGGTGCATTTTCGTGTTTTGTGAAATATTATGATTACACAAATGTTAAAGACTGAAAGAGAAAAACTTATACTTTTATACAATGGCTATATTTTTGTAAAAGAAAAAGATAATGGTATTATGTCTGTATGGAAATTTAATCAATATTTTAAAAGCAAATTTCGCAGCAGTGTTTATATACGTGACAAAAAATAATAAAAAGTGCTAACCACGACCACGTTCCAAGTTCAACAGACACCAAAAATATAAAAACTGTAAGCAAAGTGTTGATTTAAACAAGTATATATTATAAATACGCCGATACGCGATGGATTGATTAATTGGAGTATAGATGAGGTGTCCATATAGAAATAGGCTATACCGAAAATTGCGTTATCCTTGTTCGATATTAAAAAATGTGAGAAAATATTCTATTTATTTCTATTAATATTCTATTTATGTACGGGCTTATCTATTATTTATTATTCGTGCTTGAATTGGAAAAAAATGTGTAAGTGGACGCTAAAGTGTAAACAAAATAATAAAAGTATATTAAGATTAGATTGTCTCTATACCATACAAGTATAAATTATGTTCATAATGTCGATTCAGGACCAGGTATGGCCCATAGGGCAAGGGGATGGCAATCCCTTCTAACATGTAAATTTAAATTGCTGAGACGGCAATTCAACAATAATTATTTAATTCGACAAAACTTTAATAATTTCTTATTTACAGTTTTCGTGCGTGGTCAGTAGTCCAATCTCACGATCGCAGCGAAAACAGCGCACACGCATCGAAGTTTTCCTACTGAAAAATTCTATGTTCAGCATCAATGAAAGGGATCGTCCGTCACCGTGCATAATAATTATTGTAAAACCGACGCACAACACGTATGGTAATGATATAATATGGTATTAAAAAAATGTGACCACCCGAATGCGTGCGACACGCGTTTATTAGACAGCTCCGCGTTGTACATACTGTTATTGTAAAGTACAATAATTAGCGCACGCGATTTCAACCGAAAACCCGTTCTTAGACCTGTAAACCCGTTGCAGCCGCTGCCACAATACACCTGTATATTATTTTAGGATGCGTGCGTATAGTAATATTATCTACAATTATAATATTATACTCGTAGACTCGGCGGTGTATTTCGCGCGGGACTAGATTATGCTCAACTTGTTTTCAAAAAAAAACACACTATAACCACAACTTTGTAATGAACAGTATTGAATTTCAAAGCATTTCTGTTTGGCCTAGACAATTTCATCTCCACAAAACCAAATAAAAACTAAACAAAAACTACGACAATGTCAGATACCTACAAATAATTTAAAAATTTCCAGAATGTTTAGACAATTTTCCCAAATCTAAAATTGTTAATATAGTGTTACGTTTCAGGTCCCTGCGATTATATTTAATCGAATTACAAACAAAAACAAAAACAAAAATCGAAAATGATGAAACTGAAATCGTAATTGCAGCAAACTTTCCCGTTTTTCCCGATTATTCAGAAAACTGCAAGGTATTGCGCTCAGAATCTAAAAATACCGTACCTATAATATTTTTTTTACTGTCGTTATTATTATTATTATTATTAATATTATTTATTTTATTTTTTTTAATCAACATAAATAAATTTAAAAAAATAGGTACGTAACGTGAATCGTTTTGGTCTGATGTACACGAATAGCGTAATTCTCATATAACCCTGGATGTATCGCATAATATTATTATATTAATACAACTTTCACCGTGCGGCCACTTTACAATTGGCATCCCATTGTACACCTTCCGATGTGGTGTACCTACTTCTACTATGAAATGCACGCCCGCGTTTACATAATAATAATTGAATTCTTGTTATATTTTTCGACAGCCAGAATGTTTTTATTTTTTATTTTTTTTTTTTTTATTTTTTGGCTGGTGGCGATGTTATCGCACGATGAAACAAAACAAAACCGATCTTCCTTCGATAAATGCAATATTCAATATTTTCACCGCGGTCCAAACACGTCATAGGCGCCCCCTGCTGTTCCGAAGTGGCGACCGTACATTATTAAGCTATGGGTGCCCATACAGCGTGCCGGCCGCGGCGCAGTAATCGTCGATCGTCGCGTGGAAAGAAAGCTGCGCGCGAATCAAACACAATAATAATAACATGGCCATTATGTTTTTATGCCGCCTCGACGAAATTCGCCAATCAATAGACATTAGTAGCGATGACTAAGGATAAAGACGTCGTTGCAAAAAATATTTTCGGTCAATGCGTTACATTATATATTACAATTTGTACAGGGTGCCGCGTAATGGACTCCCGAATTTCCGGAGGTAAATTCTGAAAAAAAACGGTACGAGATACGAAGAAAAAATAATAACGTTCTTTTTATCGGAAGAGTATACATACTAACAAAGTTTTAGATTCTGAGTGGAACGAGGAATGTATCGGGGTTTTACAATAATATTTTTTTTTTTTTTTTTTTTTTTGTGAACTACCAGAAATGTTGCTCCAATAGAAAAACATAAAGAGACTATTTAGTTGAATTTTAAATCTAGTTGGTAAATAAGAAAGTCGGTTTTTTTTTTTTTTTTATTATTATTATCTCTGTAGTTTATTTAATAATTGAACGAAACCAAAAAAAAAAAAAACACAGAAAGAACGGTAAAATTTACACAAATAATGTTTTTAATGTAAACCACTTTGTTTTTGTCGTGATGCAATTAGAAATATTTGTAAAGACTTGAAATTCGAACAGAAAAGTTATATTTGCCTTCTCTAGACGTGGTAAAAATTTAATTTTTGTTTAGCAATTCGTAAGCTATTTATAGACATTTTAATTTTGCAAAATTGTACGTAATTTTTATTTTTCGGTAGGTACTGCGTGGACAAAATTGTTAGACCAAACAGAAATGCTTGAAAATTTAACAGGAAGTTCATTATGAGTCATAATAAGTGTTCCAAAAAAAAATTGAATATAAAATTTTGACGAAAATCGTAAATACTACGGCCTTTCGAAACATGTATAAACGAACTCCGTTCAGAATTGTTTTTCGTTATAAAGATTAACCATTGCGTACAGACATAAATTAACTTACCCTCTTTATCCTACCTTTCCAACGTCTCGCCTACAACAGTGGCCCACCCATCGTGCGAAATACGTCAGTCTTTTTTTTAAATTAGATTTCAAAATTAAATCTTCCAAATATTGGTTTTGATGGACGATGAAAATATGAAAGCCGTATTTCTGATTTTCAGCACATCTCGATGAATTCCGGCGATTACTTCACGAACGGCTTTGAGCTTTTCAAGGACGAGAGGACTTTGTTTAACGTTATACCTTTAATTTACCCCAAAAGGAAAAAGTCATAGGAAAACGAGCAGGAGACAATCGGATAACAAAAAACTCCTACAAACGGCCCCATGGGGGTACATCGTCGCCCGTCGAGACCAACATTTGAAAGACACAATTCTTAAACTCTAACTAAAACGAAAAATCGTATTAAATGTGTTACCGATACATAAAACAATTTTTTTTTTTTTTTTAGAATTCTCCTCGGAAATATTATAGTAGTCCATTACGCCGCACCCTGTATAATACATGTTGTACAGATATGCCGGGCGATATGCTGCCGTCTTACCGCCACGGCTGAGAACTATAATATTACAGTTGCGACGGACGGTGTTCCGGTCCGAATAACGAAGACGGTTTCGGAAGTGAAATAGGAAACGGCTATTATATTATTATACATGTATCCATATAGAAAGCACTCGCGCTAATTGAACTTGCGGCGTGCGCACATTGACATTATCGAAAACGGTTACCGGTCGCCGCCATGCAATCATCATCGTAATATAACACCGTCGTGTAATGCAGATGCGGTGAAAATGTTTAAAAACCATCGTCATATTAAATCTCTCTCTTTCTCTCGCTCGTTCAATTTATTCGCAACTTGGCAATATTGTTCGAGCAATATAATAAATTATGTTGACGGTGGTGTCCGACGCCTCGTCGTCACGTCTGTAATGTACCTCTGTGTTCTGATATACGGCCGCGGGGTACCGTATTATACTTATAATCGCGAGAAAAAAATAACCACGAAAGACAAACGGCTATCCTTGTAGCAATAACAATATTGTATGTATATATTATAGTGTCGCCGCTTATAATGCGTTTAAGTTTCTGCAGTTTTACAGGACGATCGAAAAGTATTGCAAATATAACAATAATTATATCGACATTTAAAAAACAACAACACTTATCTCAACTCTATTGTCATGTTTCGTTGTTTGATACGTGATGTTGATTGTCGATACAATGATGCACGTGCATTAACTAGCTGTGATGCGGTCTTTTGAAATTTGTTTTCCTTGAATTGTAACGGATCCGCTCGTTAAGTATGAAGTCGTAACTCTTTTGATTATGACTCATTTGAGTATGACTCATCAATTGCGTTATTAGTTCTAATTTTATGCAAAAAATTAAACAATCTAAAAAAAAAAAGGCTGCAGAGTGCCGTGAAAATGTTGTGAAAAATAAATCCATGGTCAATAAAGTTTGAAACCCACTGGTTTAGAGGAACAAATCAAGACATTAAACGACAATCTGTGGTGATTGTAAACTACATTATTATGGTATTCTAATTGTATTGACTAAAATAATTATTTTCCCACAACAGAATTAAAGCGAACAATTTTCGCGGGGGAGAGGGGTTGGACCCCCGAAGAAACCCTCCGCTCGGGTATGGCCTTAAGACCGCCAGTCCGATTAACCCATCGACCCAGGAAGATAAATCTCTCTCAAACTTCCGTGGCCCGCCATGCACTAACTAGATCAATATTTTACAAAACTTGTCTATACAATTTTTGATTGGAGCAAGATTTCTGATAAAAAAGCTATTTACAGACTTAAAGAAAACAAAAAGAAAACCAATACATTTCTCGCTATGCTCTGAATCTAAAGAAACTATGCCTCGTACTTTTAATATATACTTTTTAAATAATTTTGTGTACAAAATATACTTCACTAAAAAAATATATTCTAATACGAATACAAATAGGAACTTTTAAAAATTAATTTCTAAATACTTTCAAATACGTTCAATTTGTACAGATTATCCCGTGAGTGTAGAGTCATTTTTACTTAAGGTATTTTTTTTTTCTATAATATTACAGACTTATATTAACGTTCAACTCGTGGTATAATGCACTTTAATTTGAAATATGGAAAATCAATTAAAAAAAAAAAACGCCGCAACGATAAATCATTGCATACTAAAAACAATTCTGAACGGAGTAGCGTATTAGTCTTGTTTGTCTTAGAAATCAACGAAAAAGGATTAATTAAGTGTTTAACTATTGATAGTTTCGATAAATGTTTCAAAGAAGTATTATCGAGCAAACACTCGGCGTCTTTAAAGATACAGAGTGAAAAAATAGCGTATTTGCGTTTTAAAAAATATTAAAAAAAAATTTTTTAGAAAAATTATTATACATTTTTAAAAATATTTCAAATAAATATGCCACCGGGCAAGCAAAAAATCAACATTTTTTGAAGTAGGACATACAAAAATTAGAATATTTTTATTAACCAAAAAGAGTTTTCTGCAAAAAAAAAAAACAACACATATTCGTAACAGACTAGCTTCTTTCTTACACTCAGTATTTAAAATGATAAAAGTAAATTAAAAAGGATTTTAAATACAACTAATACTCTTGACAAACATTTAAAATGCCCGATAGTTTTTGTAAACAGATTTAAAATATATATATTCAAATAGGTACAATGAAAAAGTATTTGAACATTTGTATTTAAATACTATTATTTCGGGTCTGCCGAGGCTATATAGGCATAATATTATTCCTCTTGTTTTTGACATTGCATGTTTGTTGTACATATTGTTTACACGCCGGGTGAACACAAAATCTTATCGAAAACACTTCGGTCGCCGTGATGACGCGTGCACACAGATCGGAGGAGTTTTCGGGAGAAAAAAAAACAACAAACATGAGCACCGAATAATATGATGAAAAAATGAAAAAAAAACAATACTAATTAAAATGTGCGTGTGTCGCTGCAGCAGCTCGATAATGATAATAGAAATTATGTGACGAGGAGAAGTGCGTGCCAGCGGAGCGCGAATGAAAAAAAAATCCATTTAAATGTTTTGTCGCGGCTAGCGACGCAGGACGTGGAAAACAAATTAAAGATTTTCTTTTTTTTTTGATTTTTTTGACGGGAAACGTTCGAAATGAAAAAATAGTGAAAAATGGACGGGCCTCGACGTGTGACAATAATGATACGTGAACCCGAATAGAGACGAGTAATCGTAACGAAAATAAAGGGATCGAGTGATTATTGAAACGGACAAGTGTAAGTTGTTAATAAACTGCATCACCGGGCGGTGAAGCAGGTTGGGGCGGGAATGTAATATTTCCCATGAATCAAAATTAAATATAAACTATTTGTCGAAGACTTTATCGATTATACAGAATAATTTATAAACATAATGTTTGATAATTTGACCTGCAACCGGTTAATATAACATATTGTATACACTGCTACATTTAACATTATATAGGTAGGTAGATACGAGGGAAACTCTATACTAAACGATCGTTGAACATATGAGTAAAAAAAAAATCACAAATGAAGAAATTTAAAAAAAAAAAATTGTACAGAAAAACGTAAAAATACAGGTATGTTTTTTTTTATTTTTATTTATAGCAGGTATACGAAGCATAAATTATGAATTATTCTTGGTATGGCCTTTTATTTAATTTTTCTCCCACCCTCAAATATTATTATAACTATAATACAAACAGTGAACAGTTCGTTTCGAACTGATTTTTTCGAAAATTGAGGATACCGTAATAATAATATAATATTATGTCGTTCGCCCGATAATCTATAGGTATATATTGTTATTCGATTTTTTTACTATCGTACATAATAATATTAGGTATAATAACCGGACGGATATTGTATAATTTGCTGGAAATTTCATAATCGCATAAACAAAAAAAAAAAAAAAACACGCACACGCTGTACAATACGGTATAATGTTTCTTGCGATTCGATTATTTATATTGTGTACCGGTTAAAATTGCATTATATATTATTATATTATGCGCTGCAGTCTCAGTCGCAGTGGCTGTACCAAACGAAGATAAGACGATAATCGCTTACTGTATTCCCTTGTTTATAGAGAGAATATTAAAATAATCCGCGAAAACCGTCTGAGAAAGATTACGAGGCCCGAGTACCAGCTTTATTTCAGTTGTATACCGAAATAAAAACTGACATCGACACGGTGACGGTCGAAATTTCATATTTTTCAGGTTACCTCTATTCCCCCCTCCCAAAAAAAAAAAAAAAAAAAAAAAAACACAGAGAAGAAGGGTGGGTCGAAAAGAAGGAATCCAAAATACACTATAATATTATGCATCTTATGATGTACACAAAACTAGGCATGAGAATATCGAAATTGTAAAAATACGCATTCCTCTCGAAAAACATAATTTGAATAATAGAATAATTCAAGAAGTTTTTATAATATATCAGTGGCGTCTTCAATCCCACGGGAGGTGGGCTAAATAATAAAATATTTGATAGCAACTATAATTTGTTTTGTTTTTTTTTTTTTTTCGAAATCAGAACAGCGCTTAAGAATTAAAATATAATACTAGATGATTTGTGATATAAATATGGACAAACGTACAACACATTTATGGGACGGTGATCACCTCCCTCAGGGACGCGCTTGTAGTACGGAAAGATAGAAGTCGAACGATTAAATGTTTTACTCGGCAATTGTATACAAGTGCGGGCGATTATTTTCTTTCTTTCTATGTGGTAATTATATTATATTTTAAACGTCAGTATACCGGAAAGATTATTTTAGTTTGATAGCGAAATCACGACCACGATTTAACGAGATGTATTTATCCATCCTTTGCGGGTATTATATTCGGTTACCAAATACGTACCTACGTAATAGAGTTAGGTGTAAAACTTAACGGTAAAAATAAATATACGAGTGCATAAAATATGATTGGATATATTATTTCAACGACCGCAAAACAATCAAATAATAGTGACGAAAACGGATGTTTTTAAACGGCGGCGGCGGAGGTGCGATCGACCGAATTATATATTACAGGTGGTATAAGGCCGGTAACGGATTTAAGATGAAAATGTTTACTTACCACATTCAAGTATGACTCTATCGGAAACTGAATAATTATTATTAACATAGATACTATTTGCAAATAGTTGCTTATATAAGAAGTAAGAATACACCGTCTATGACACTGATGACGGTTATCCTATGGTCCAAATGTTGCTTGAACAACACGCACAAAGTTTGGTGGGTAGGTAGGTTGGTTACATGATTTAATTGCACCCAGCGCTATGTTTAAGGGGGGGGATAGTAACGTAGGCAGTTCCCACGAGTGAAAATATTTTAAATGCGTTTTTGTCAGATTTTCCCCGAAAAAATATAGACTGTAGACAAAATGTAAATGTACCGTTGCTCCCTCACTGAGCTACCGCGACTGACTCCGAACACCGTTTCCGCTGGACTTTATCGGTCTAACGTTCCGGATTTGGACGGTCGAGGAGCGACCGTGTGTATGCGGCTGAGAGGATGATGCGACGCGCGGGGGCTGTGTCAATTTATAGAAAAAAAAAAGACAAAAATATCGATACTTTAAACGTGGGACCCCATCGCTCCTCTCACTCGTGTGTATATGATATATTATAATATTAACTATTATGTCACCTACATTGGTGGTCGGTTACTAAAACCTAGTTGACACATCCAGGCTATTGTTGAAACGGAACATTAATAACAATACAATAAGTATGGTACAGTTATCATCACGATACGTTAACTAACTAGCTAGCGGTCGTTGTTAATATTTTTTAAGCGGGATTGCTCAACGGCCGCTGCAGACGCCGCCGCCGGCAACCCCGGCTGTTTAAAAAAACCGGGGTTGCATAATACACACGGGACACGTTCGTACGGATAAAAAGTCAATTCTCGTATCGTTGTACACTAGCCCTCCGCCGTGCGTATTTTTCGACGCGCGTACATTATTATCCGACCGCCGGCCCGATTTCCCCCGTACAATACCATACTAGAGGCGGGTATACGCGTATAGGTGTATTTATGATAATATCATATAGGTTGTGTTGTGCCTATGATAGGTCGGTATGCCTGTAGTCGACATAGACTTTCCGAGATCGATAAAACCTATAGGTTAAACGCGTGCGTTGAACCCCAAACAATAATAATACGACAATTATTATTATTGCGCGTGTGTGCATAATATACGTATAATAAGTATAGGCGGTGTCTACCGTACACGTATCCGACGAAATTACACCGTCCGCGCGCCGTTATATAAAACGTTGAAATAGATCAAATATTATGTTTGCACGAACGTAATATACACTGCGGGTACCAATATAATATCACAACGTCGTTAAAACAAACCAGATATATCAGTACCCAAGTATAAGTATCTACAATCGTAATATTATCGTGTACAGTTTAATTAATTTATCGATCACGTCCGATTTTATTATAATATATGTGTACGTACGCGTGCAGCGCCCGCGTACGAAATACAGCGGTGCCGAATGTCGACCTAAAAACCGAATTTTATCGTTTCACATGTATACAATAACACGTTCGGTGGCGTAACTACGGGATGGGGAGAGCGTAGGCGTGAGACGCGAGGCGCTAAAAGGGCTACATCCCCCAAAAATCTCCTATAAATCTCCCCCAAACAATTCTTACAGCCTTACTTAGCTTCTCTGAAAATGAGCATGCAGTAAAAGGTTTTCTCGGAACATTTGTTTTTTTTTTTTTTTTATTTATTTTTGCAAAAATGTACGGGACAAGTGTAGTTTAGCCGTCTCCTTAGCTCCCCGCAACCTACGCCTATGGGGGAGACGTCAGGATGTCCAATATTCCGCTTCTATAGGCCTTTTACGTTAAGAGTACAACGGACAAACTATATTCTCGCTAAATCTAGGTTGATATGTTCACTTTCCCGAGAAACATTTTTTCCGTTAGTAAAAATGCTCTAAATTATAGTCGCATTGATTATTTCAAATGCTATCAAATATTATGTACCTAATACAATTCACAGACTGACAGATTTATTACAGTAAAGTAAAGTCTATGATATAAATATTATCGTCATAAAAAAAATATACATATTACTAAATTACGCGCACAATGCTTCACAACGACAATTTGAATATTTAAGGTCATCAATGATGTATATAATTTAAAAAAGAACAAAACCGATGCCACAGGTGTCATCATAGGACACAGAATTTAGGGACATACATGATGTACGGAATTACTCACATTCGAAAATTCATCAAATACCTAACATTATGAAGTACATATACCCAATATAATTATAGTAAAATTTCTGCGATAGTCACTTTTTTGCTCAATATATGTTTACGTTCGTACGACGAATGTGTACACAAACAAATTGAAATAAAAAACAAATATTATTATAACCGATATAGGTACCTAAAATAAAATATTAAAATATTCTACAAGTTAATTTTTAAATTTTAGCAAAGCTTACGTTGTATAAGTACGCCATGATATTTTTTGCTTATAACTGTTGTGAGTTGTTGTTTTAAGTGATTCAACATGCGAAGTACGTATGTCATTATCTTTATATATTTATATACAGTCATATTATTATTATAGTGTAGAGTTTCTCACGAGAATCGAGTCGACCGGTTTTTAGCGTAAATTTCCAAAACAAAGCAAAAAAAAAAAAAAAAAAAAAAAATGTTTTTTCTATATTATATCTATAACTACTATAACGACTGTATACCACGTCTGTGTATTTTTCCTATGGTCGTCATTAGCTGTACATTGTCCCAGTTAACAAAAATCACACATAATATTCAATTGTATCTGTCCAGTTATATATACCAGATACCTACTATATCAATCCAGTGTGCGGTTTCCGTTTTATAGGGAGGGGGAGAACAACGTAATAATATAGATACGTTGTTTTCTTATTTATTCAACAAGATAGTGAAGTCTTTAGATCGAAAAAAAATATAGATACCACACGAATCAGTCTACGAACAAAACAACATCATCGCGGTAGGTACCAGTCATGTGGTATAAATAATATAATATTACGTTTCGGGCGAAAAAAAAAACTTAGAATGTGACCATAAAAACAAACAAATGCATAAAAAAAAATCGAGTTTAACAACGCTAATACCATTGGACGAGATCGCCGGCGACTCTGTGGATGTCATTGTTGAATATAGGTATACCTATACATATTACGAATATATATAACACAACGGACACTTAAAAATATATAGGTACCTGTGAATAACTGTAACCTACACGTGTACTTATGGCGAGTAAATATTGTCTCGACATTTACACTTTTTCAGAAAACGAAAAAAAAAAAATAACCGTCTATAACGTGCGACCTGAATTATTTTTCGTATGGTTTTTATGAATCAATATAAATTATACGATAACTATAATAATATAGAGTTGTGAATAACAGTTTAAATCGTAGATGGAAAACGTTTCAAAAAAAAAACTCCTATAGCAGCAAAACTCGGTAACTGTAATGTATAATTTCCCCCCGCCCATTTCGTAAGGGGCCTTGCTTCACCTGGGGCCACTCAACTTTATATCCGTCGGAATTTTCAAATCTGTAAAACACTGCCCTACAGCAAGAATATGCTTGAATTCAAAATAAAGTTTAAGTAGACTTTTATTGCTTCAATTCGCTTATAGAACGACTTCAATTCCTCTGGAATTTAAGCTCGTCATTTCATTCAGATAGCGAGCCGTTAGGAATGGCCAAAAGTAACGGGGAAAATACATTTAACAAAATATACTATACCGAGTTGACACTACTCGTATAGACCTATAAAGAAATGGACCGATTATCAGCGAGAGACGTCCGGGAAAGGGGTATGTTATTTCACCCTGTACAATACTGGAATCAAAGGACGACATCTATATAGTCCGGCTTCTGGAAGAAAAGTTTTACAAACCGTTGTAATGATGGTTTATTTGTCAGTTACACGCAAACGAGTTGACGTTACGTCGTCTATTTAATTATCTTGATGGAGCCCCAAACTGGGCCCTAAAACGTTTGTTGGACTTGTCGGGAAATCACTAATTAATCGTGAACAACTGCCAGTTGTAGATTTTGGTCCAATTGAATATATTTTAGTTGTCATTGCCAAATCTAATCAAAACTTAAGTGCAGATCAATTGATTAATTATATTTATTAGACATATGTCAAACAATTCACTCTGAATCATGTGACGAGAACTTGGCCAAAAGAAACCCAGGAACAATTTATCATTCACTATGGGTTACAGCTGCTAATAGAATTTGGATAAATATGTTTCAACTGAAATACCACGAAAATCACATTTTATTAACTATTTTTATTTTGAAAGTTTACGCGCCTATGTAGTTTAACATCAAAACAAAACCATTTTGTGTTCATGGATTTCAAATATTTATCCGATACAATTAAATTATCTAGAAATTTACCAGATAATTTGAAATCAGTCGTAATCTCTATAATTCAGCGTAACGGGTTCTTTGGCCATTCGGAAAATACAATAATTGCGATGTTGGCCGATGAAAGAAAACATACAAAATAGTTAGCATTAGATACAATTTTAAAGATCCGTCAAACAACTTCATAAAATGCAAAAAAATCCGTGTTTTTAAAGTTCGTACTTCAAATTTTGATGCTGGAGATTATGTCAATTCAACAGATTGTAAATCTATGACTGAGTCTCCATTAACGAAATTCGTAAATACGCAAACGATATTTGAAGCAATGAGTGATATAGATCTATTAAAAAGTGAAATTTTGGATAAATTCTCTTAAATGCCCTGTCATACTCAACCAGTTGAAAGTAGGGGGTTGTGTTTGTGAACGGGTATTAGAATACGCGGGTACACGGAGCCCGGATACTCGAGAAAAAATTATATTAAAGCTCGTATATTTAATACCCGTACATATCCGTGTACACCGTAAATTAATTTAGAATTCAGATATACTATAAATATAAATATTTATAATAATCTAATATCATGTATGCTCCAATAATCATTAATTGGTTATTAGTCAATAATAAAAATTAAATATATGAATATTCAAGCTCACAGGTATTTAAATACACGGATATTTTTATTACACGCGTTTGAACCTCGTCGCAAGTAAAACATGGGTACCCGTGTAATTAATTACACGTGTAATCGCGACCTCTAGTCGAAAGGTGTGTAATATTAGTAGGTTACTGAAGTGCTGTCTGCAAAAGAAGAAAGGGATTTATTCAAAATAGATTAAATGATCGACGTCGTATCATATAAAATTTGAATACAAAATTAGCAAATTGTAAGTTATATATTATTTTTATCAGAATGATCGTATAGATTTTTTTTATATACATAAACGACAATGACAATTAAATGTCTTTACGAATATTTAGTTAATTATATATTTATATTTGTATATTACAAAATTCCTTGTGCTAAAATAAAGACAACATTTTACAATTTCCAACCTTATGTGACAGTATTTAATGCATAAAAACATTAGTTTCTCATAATATTGATGAGTCCATGTATTGTGAATCTGTTTTAAACCCCGTCAAACTCATTTTCATACAAAATAAAATTCGCTCCACCCTACTATACTCCGTCCTAGCCGATTCAAATTTACTGGCAAATTTGTATACTATTTTATATTTATTTGTAAATGTGGGAGACAGCTCGCTAGGCCTGCCAGCTTCGCTCACCAACTCTAATACCACCGCGTTTAAAAATTTCAAACGTTTGCTTATTTTCTTCTGTAGTATACAGTAGGTACGCATACACGGATAGTATTTAGTTCTTAGTATTTATCGTTTTATATAAAAAAAAAAAATGTAGCGATAATAATTATTGATAATTTTATAATAACAAAACACCACAATCTCGTTTTGTATGCGATATGTCCCGAAATCTCTTAAACACCCCGCTATACTCAACCACGTTGCAGACCTTACCGATAAGTAGTAACGTGATACTATGTCGTATACTCGCGTATCTGTCATCCTATATACCTAATGGAATTTTAAAACCTACACGTCAAGGATAAAAATAATATATAAAATTTCTAGATTATCACCATACGGTACATACATGAATATAATAAGACACTAGGGATGTAATATTTACCGTGAGGGGGGGGGAGAGAATAGAAAACGTGTACCGTTTTATTTTTATTTACTGGTCATACGCCGAGTATAGTACAATATTATATTCATATAACAGTAGAGGTAACCGAAACGAAAACGGTTGTCACTCTTTGATGCTTTTAAGTTGAATACAATCCTTCCGTTTATAACCTGCACCGTGGTATAGAAACTTCGGATTGTTGTATATTATATAGTCTCAGATTCTTATCGTACGGGTAGTATATATAGTTTGTTTCGTATGTTTTCTAACCGAAAGTGTATAGATATTGTTATACCGTTCGTGTCTACGGAGTACGGAGATATGTCATTTTTCATAAGTACCTCTACAACTATTCTCGCGAAAAAAAAAAAAAAAAAAAAGAGAATGTATACAATGGACAGTTTTTGGACCTGCAGAACGCGACAATATCCATCATCGTTTTACCGCGAGACTGTATAATAGTAGCTGGCATTTCCGCGTCAAATGAGATGAAATATGATAATATTAAATATTATATACACTGCAAAAACTACACATAGATACGCGTTTATCATACCGAAGACAGATCGGTTTAATTGTTCTATTATATAAACCCAAATCTCTAAAAGAAGACTATTTTCATAAATTACAATTAATTTAATTTGGCATTAGCCTACGAGTATAACTTAATCGAGAATCACAAACCTTCTCGAATTACTATATTATTAATTATATTCATGGGCGTCCAGAGGCAAGATGAGGCACCTACTCCTCCTCTTGGACTCTGAAAATTTCAAATATTATTTTAATAATTAATTACTATAATTTTATTTTAACTACTTTTTGGTGTTTCATTTTATTATACCCCTCCCTGATTAATTTCTTACGGGGCGTCCACGATTTTATTGTTTCTACACGATCAGAAGGAAGAACAAAAAATCGAGGGACAAACGGAATACCTACAGACGTTGAGAATAACAACTGGGAGAAAAAGATCCAGAACCATGATTATTGGAGAAAAATGACAGTGCCAGCTAAAACTCGTACACAAAGTTGTGAAACCGTGCAATATAATGCTGATCTTCGGTTCCAGGGAAGTGAAGCTTAAGTAAATTGCATGCATTTTTTTACGCATATAATAACTACATACATAACTGACTTAAAGCTCTTCTTGTCTGGTATCAAAGACATGTTCTCAAAATAATTGACAGTAACTGTAATTGTAATTCGTAATATGTTAGGGGAATATCATTATTTTTGAAGTTATGTAATTTGCAAATAATAATTTATACTGTCCTAAATTATATATTATAGGTACAGAGTTTATTTTCACATAAATTAAGATGATGGGCAACAATTTATTTAACTGCTGGGAACTTCCGTTGTTAGATATTATAAACGAAAAGTTAATGACTGAAAAAAGAAAGGGACCTAAAAGCTTAATGAGTTAACGTTTATAAAACTCAATTATTATGGACAAGTACTTTACTTTTTCGCAGTACTTTACTTAGTAAGTTGCCATTTTAGATTTTTAATTTAATAAAACTGTAAAATAAAATAAATATTACATATGGAATATAAACAAATACATAGGTACAATGTGCAAATATGTATAATATTATACAAGAGACAATTATTTTTAAAAGACTTTCACCGCTGTTGACATTTCAAAAACATAAACTATTAAACGAAACGAAATTATGAAATAATGCGTATTACTGCATAGTGCACTGGTACATTTTGTGCGTAGGTGGCTGTTTACAAACGCATTCAATTTTCTTTTAGTCGGATATAATATTTCACATCATTATTTTTAGATTCTGAGCGAAACGAAACACGTATTGGTTTTACAATGATGTTTATTTTATTTTTTCTGTCAATAAAACTACCAGAAATTTTACTCAGATTTTCATGTGTAGCACTTTTTCTAAAAGGAAATTGCGCTGGGGCGGTACTTTGAAGGTTATTTTTTGATTTTTCCAAGAGTTTTCATAATAAATGGAAAAACGTAGGAAAAACGGGAAAATTTACGAAATCTTAAATATTTATATTTTAAGCATAGTTGCTCATTTAAGAAATGTTTAACCGAACTTTGCTCAGAGTCATATTTTGACCGCAATGATTTATCGTTGCGTACAAATAAAAATTGAATAACTTTATGCATTATACATTTTTCTTGATTTCTGGGTTACCTTGACGAGATAAAAAATAAGACTACCTAATAATACTCTGTTCAGTATAATTTTTTTTTTTGTTAATCAAATCATTCCTGATATATCCTCCTTTCAAACTAGCCTCCTAAAACAGTATTTTTCTCAGTATCATAAATATTTATAGATTTTATTAGGTAGGTACTAGAGCTTACTATTATATTTCACGTGTATAAGCTTGCACGTATTCACACGATATTAACATTCGTTGGTATAAAACCGTGAATTTGTTAAGTCCGTGTACACTTGAAAATTCACGAGTACGAGTATATTCATGTATTCCCGTGTACACGTATATTTACGTATTCGTGTATTTTTTTAGTATAAACAATTAAACAAGTATACCGAATTCCTAACATAATAGATAAAAGTATAGATAATAATAATCAGTTTTTCGACTCGACATTGACAGTACGTAAAGGCCGGTCATTTCCTATTTATATTCGCAACGTGGTACCTAGGTACTACACAACATCCGTGAATACGTGAATACGTGAATAACATTAAAACACGTGAATATGATGGATATTAAATTCGCACGTACTAATTATACGTGAATATGGATTTGTCATTCACGCGTACACGGAGTCCGTGTTCACGTACGTATTAATGCGCGTTTTAAATCGAGACCTCTAGAACGTACCTATCCACTTAATATTGTTAGGTACTTAATGAAACAAAAAATAAAATATTAATCGTTTTCAGATTTTGTTTCGATTATGTTTTGTAAAAAACGTTTAGAAAAAAATCGTATTTTATGCGAATACCCTATATTAAATACCGCCGTAAAAGTATAATATTTTACAAATTGAACGAGAAAAATAATATATGCGAAATTACTAAAACTATATATTATTGTTACGTTTAAAAGTGTCGTGTCTAGCATAACATTACTGTTGTTACGTAATCGTGGAGCAGTTAAGTTACAATAATATTGTTTTAATAACTATCCCTCACCTTTCTTGTATCATCTCGTTGAACGTTTTACTCCTTTTCCGGAACCCATCGTCCAACCTATCCGTTTCGAATTTTTTCACCTCGACGAGTCGCTCGATAATGTGTTCCTGTTGTTTTCTCCTGTTACTTTTCCAATTGTCCAAGTCCTGCGCACAAAAAACAAAAGAATAAAAACATTATAATATTAAATTATTATCAACTGCTAGATAATTATACCTACTGCAGTATTATACGATAATGCAATATCCGTTGTATACGGATCGAGCACGTGAATTGTTGTAAAAAATTAGTCGCAATATTACAGCGACAATAATATTATAATATACACGACCGGAGCTATACTGATTTTTATCATTTTGTGTTTATTTAAATAATAATAAAAAAAAAAAAAACAAGTAAAACATATTACATGCGCGTGTGTATAATAAACATTCCGTAACGGCAAATTAAAAACTTTAGAATACATCGCATCACGCTTAAACTGATATTCGAGAAAAAGATATACTCGTACAAATTAATTAAATATATTTTAATATGTAGGTTCTTAACAACGATAGTATCGTTTGAATGTATGACCTTAAAACCCGATTATATTTTAACTATACCTACTTATATTTTTTTTTTTTTTTGTTTTTTTTTACCCATGTATCCAAATGTATGTATCCAAAACTATAAAAGATTATTACAGTATTATATTATGTAACTTACTAAGTAAGTGTTGCGTACCTGCATTATAATACTACATAATATAAAATATATTATTTTTTTATAAAAACCAGAAATTCTAGATTTTGGCCCGATAAATTTAAACGAATTTGTACATATTATTATATCTATTGAGAATAATATCGCATACGATATTTAAATATCGATGATCGAGTTTATTTACAAAAGTAAAAAAAAAAAAAAACTTATTAAATATCCAATACCTTTAAACATTGTACTATTAAGTTTGCAGATAGGTATAATAGGTAATTGAATATTTACGAAACGGGTCGCCCGGGGGTTAATGTAATTTATTTTTGTTTTTGAACAGCCACTTACCGATTGCCAGTCGGCTTCGAATTCCTTTGGTTTCGGTTTTTGGACGACCACTGCAGCAGCCGTTTTGTTCAGCTGATCTTGCGCCGATCGATACAGATCGGACGGAGCTAGCTTGACAAACTGCAGTGGAGCCGGTTTCATGGACGACATCATCGGATCACCTGTAAGCACACAATAAAACGTCCGTGTTAATTTAGGGCCGCATTCGCTTTTGAAATTAAAATCTCTAAACACGCGCATGGAAAAATAACAAAAAACAGCTATAAATAATTTATATTTATACAAATCATATACTCGTTCAGGGTACCGTACCTCGGTTATTCGTGAATTCGAATTGCACAAGAGAAAAATAGAAAACGATTTTCAATTTTAACAAATGACTGGACGTTTTTATTGCAGAAAAATTAATGTAGTCCGAGCAATATTAAAACGTCGATTATGTATTGAGAATTCAGCTTAAAAAAATAAAATAGCTAATACATCGCCGCCTCCTGTACCTACCTAATTCGAAATGCATTTAGTTGTCTACTGGTGATAGGCGGACCGAGCGCATTTAGCGTTTGAGAATGCCGGTTTGAGTTTGTCACAGCGGGGAATTCAATATAACGACGCTAGCAAATGTACACCCTGTATAATATGATAAATTCGCGGTATCAATCTAGACAAAACGATTTCTAAAAAAAAAACCGTTAGCGGCCCGTCGCCGCCGAAAATGCAATAGTAGCCCGGCTAAGACAATAAAAACTCATTATACACCCGTGCAAAAATCCAAAGCCTTTCTATTCCACGTACATAATATATTATTATCATTATTATTATTGTTATTATTACGTGTTAATATACTTTTGGAATTATTATTTATTTTTACCGGGTCATTCCACGGCCGTACGTACAAGTCGAAAAACCGACCACTGCTGCCGTTCGTGTCATTCGCTTCGGGACACTTGACACACTGGCCCTTGTTACTAGACTGCACTCGATAAATATTTCGTTTGCCACCTCGAGGGCCATCAATCTACGACCTTGTAGTACATAATATATAAATATTATGTACATTGTATATGTATATGCGTACTGCACGTTCTACTTTTTTTTTTTTTTTTTTTTTAATACTTCGGGTATTTTTCACACCGTTGTGACGCGTGCACATATCATAATATTATAATGTTTAGTCCACGTGAAATATGAATTAAGCGATTTTTTTTCTTTTCCTAAACTGTTCGTACGCATTATTATTTATTCGCAATATTATACGCGGTATAATGTATACAGCGTCCTTTATTTAAAAAAAATTTAATTACCGTATATTTAACACATATTATAATATTTAGTGGGCGTAAAAAACGTGATTACTTCCATATAGGGTTTTATTTGCCTTGTGTATACATATACAACGTGGGTACCGAAATCGCATAAGACCTCGGTGTGTGGTGCTTTGATTAATTGGATTTAGCTGTGTTCGTTTAAATAAAGTGGTGTCTGCAGACAACTACATTGATCACGAACTGCTTATTTTTTTTTTTCAATAGGTAGACACCAAAAACTGCGTATATATAGCTATACAGTATTACAGTATACAGGGTCTTCTAAATTTCATTGTGGTATAGTAAATTTCACCATGAAAAACAGAACTGTCCAAAACATTTTAGCGTAATTGTCATTTACTATGAAAAAATTATAATTCCATGACGATGGAATTGGCTGTAACGAAAAATTTGAAAGGTCCTGTAAATCTATTAGTACCTAGTATACATGCATTTTTCAATATTTAACATTCAAACGAAACGATCTATCGAAAAAAATTGCAGTACACAATGTCACAGGGCTATAGAATATTATATAGTTTAATATCCTACGTTTAATAAAACGTTCTACATACAGTATAAGTAAATAACATTATAGTTTTCAACAATAATGTGTTGAAAATAGGTTCAAAATTTAAATAACCGTGAAAAATACGTCGTCGTCGAAATGTGGATCACTGTGATTTTTTTGACTTTTTATATACGTATTTGCATTAAATATATATATATATATATAGTGATGAGTTTCACGCTCTGGTGCAGAATACAGCAAACGATTTAAATGCGTAATCGACGGTGAAATAGATTAACAAAGTTATCTCGGAAAAAACTCCAGTTGTAAATACGCGAAAAAAAATTGTTTTTTTCAGTTATACGCATAGGCGTAAATAGAGAGAGGGCTAAGGAGGGCTTAGGTCTCCCTAAGCCATCTTATGCCCTACCTATAATATTTGAAGTTATTTATTTTTTGTTTAATTCAATAGCGTGCAGTGTGCACGCACAAAGCTATAGCTGGCAATACAGAAATATAAAATGAACGTATTTTTCTTTATTATTTTACACTTTCTCTATAATACTGTGTTATACATCACTATCACTCGACTTCTTAATAATCTATAACGACTATATACATAGGTATAGGTAAACTGATATTAAATCAGATAGGTGCATTATTGCATTATTACGTAAAATATATAATTTGGTGAATATTATTATCGTCAACTGCAAGTGACGGATAGGTATATTTTCCTGTGGCATTATTGTTATTATTATTTATTTGTTGCGTGATTGTATAATAAAAAAAAAAAAAAAACTGAAAACTGCATACACGACTTGACATTAATGAGTCGCCCATGATGGTAAAATACAACAATATAATATACGTCGGCTATTACACGCAGAGACCTACGTATATATTTTTATTATTATTATATTAACGGACAGCAATGAACGATTATTCGCATAGATAATTTGCTCGCACACAAACAAAATGCATCTAATCTAAATCGCAACGTGGTTCGTAACTTGTGCAATTATATAAATGTCACGTCAATAAGGCGATATAAAAAAAAAAAAAAACTATTAAAAAACAATAATGTAAACATAATAATATACTCGTAATATAGGTACGAAGAGAATGTATAAAGATCCGCATTCAAAATGTATTTATGAAACAGTATAATAAATTATTGTATGTACAACATGTTTCTGCACGGTATTTGCCGCAGACTTCTTTTTTTTTTTAATCTAATTCATTATTTTTAAATATACGACTTTTTTGCCAGCAGAACGTAATTTATTTTTTTTTTTGGTAATTTAACGATCACAACGCCTAAAATTCGGTTTTTAAAATAACGACAATAACGATTAGATTTACCTATGTGTATATAATATAATTCAGCGGCATTGATGTCGTTTTATACAACATCAAATTAAATATGAATACATATAAATGATACCTACTTGGTATAGGCGATGATTTGTAATAGGTAATTGACTACATTTGTAATAATATGTGAAATTGTTTTTTTTTTTTTTTCTGTAATATGGACGAATGGCATACAATGATTATCACACCGACTTTCGCTTTTAATCTAAACCATCACAATACACAACAGACAGACAAATATGGGTACGTCATTTCAGCTTAACATTTTCATTTTATTTAAAATCAAACTCAATTCCAAGTTTTACAAATATACGAGTAAAACGATGCGCGCAACCAGTTTTTAAACGATAGCGAGTACGATAAAGGTATACGACATATAATATGATACGGGATACGTATGCATATAATATTAATCTCGCAGAGATCGTATCGCGCAATCACAAATTCTGATGGTACATAACAAAATAAACTGCGCGACACGTCGCGTCGCGTCGTATCAATTAAAGATTTTCATATTCAAACAAGCGTGTTATGTTGTCGAAATATGTTGTGACGAAAAACCCGATAGGTGTAAAATAGGTACTCGATAAACATAAGAAAAGGCCAACGTGTAAAACCGTCACACCACAGGTATTACAGGTATCTTCTATCGCAGACGATCGCCGCACGAGTCGGCGTGTTTGTGAACACCAAACCGATACCGACCGCGACGGGGCAACAACACCGACCTCGTTTTGGAATTTTTAAGGAAACGTATAAAAAAATTGATCACATTTTTCTACAAGTATAACGGCAGCCGAGCCGGTGTGCCCGTGAAATTATAATAATGGCCCCGTTTAGAATCGATCCGGTCGCAGACCATACAATAATAATAATAATAATATATAAAACAAATTTTTAAAATATCATACGTATAGTCTCGTTTGGAACACCGCAGCAAGCCATTTACCATCGGTTCTCTGTTTTTTTTTTTTTCTACCACCGGATTGCAGTCTTTACATCGTGACACACGTTGTTAAGTCATATAACGACGACGAACACGGGTCCGTGTTAATAAAGGGCGGCGGGTAACAAAAAAAAAGTAGCAAATCCAATTTAAAAAGAAAAAAAAAATAATGAAAACCCGGGTGATGTGTTTGAATGATGTTTTTGAACTAAACGCATTAGTCGCGTTATTCGTCATTGTCAAATCCGGAAGTCGATTTCCATAGGCGGAAAAAAGTTATGTAAAAAAAAAAAAAAGAAAAAAAGAAGCGAAATAATAGCTTTTTTGTGAAATATAGCGAGCGCGGCAATACGTATAATAATGATAATACATCAACCTATGGTACACATTATATTATTACAAACGGCATGCGATGTACCTATGTTTGTAAGTGTGTGTGTGTGTGTGTGTGTGAAAGAGAGTGTGTGAGTATAGAGTTCAATGCGATTGGATGTGTATAATAATATATAATATTATTATGTGTGGCTGTTGTGTTGTTTTGTGACCTTGCCGACGACAAAATGAGAAACCCTGTCGGTGCTACCGTTCCGTTCCGGAGCGTTGGGTTTTCGGGTGTTCGCCAACAGTCGGTGTGGCGTGGCGGTGGACGTGGTGGCGGTGGACGTGAAGCCCCGTAGGTCTGTACATAGTAATAATCATAATAAATAATAGTAATAATAATGGTATAGGTACCTCTATATACCTCGGGTACCCACAACAAGAAAGGAAAAGAAAAAAAAAACTATCGGAGAAAAACGGATTCCGTGTGTACCGTCGTCGTCGTCTTCATCGTTTTTTTATTTCTCTTCGATAGCATCCTTGTCAAAACAACAATAAAATAATATGCGTGCATAAGTATATAAAATTTGAATTTCCCTACAATTGTACGCCACCGTCGCCGCCACCACCACCACTCATCGTATATTATACACTCGATATACGAACGATTTCGCGCGCGCGTGTGCGTGTTTGAGTATGTGTGTGTGTGTGCATGTGTACGTGCGTGTAGATGTTTCCGTTATGTTATAAGACGGCGGCGGCGGCAGCGGCGGCGGCGGCGAAACGGAGACGCCGAGCGGTCTTCTTTAAGGATGATGTAGCTGCCGAATGGAAAATTATAAATTTTCAATGAAAAAAAAAAAAATAATAATAATAATAAAATGAAAAAAAAATATTATTAATATTAATATAACAGGTGAACATACAAAAAATGACGTTTCCCGAAATAACGTGGTTCGCAACGACGTGCTGCGGATACCGCAGTTAGTAAGTCTTTCAAGGATAATATACAATTGAAAACGAACGGCAATTTTATTTATTTATTATTATTATTATTTTTTTTTTTTTTTCTTGATAGAAATAGAGCTGGTAATGATAATAATGATGATAATAATAGTATAGTCGTACATCAGTTTCGTCGTGTTATGATTTTGACCGTCAAACGAAATTATACGGACATAAATATAAAATTATAGGCGATTCGATTATATTGACGACCGCGCGCGTATATACAGTGTAAAAATTAGATAAAAATCGAACTTAAAAAAAAAAAAAAAAATAAAAAATAATAATAACTTAGGTACACAATTAATGTAATGTTAAAAAAACTACCTGACCGGTACCGGCTAAAATTGATCGAAAATCCTATACGATGTATACAGAATACGTTCCTACGAGGTTTCCCGAATCTTCTCGTCGACAACAGACGTTTGTTGCAGACGGAAAGATTCTATGCTAGAATCTGAGCGGATTGCTTTTACAATGAAGTTTATTTTTATGAGCAACTTTTTTACCAGAAATTTTTCTCGGGTTTTCAAGTTTAGCAACTATTCTGAAAGTAAATGTTCGTGGTACTTTGAGGGGGTCATTTTTTGATTTCCCCACGAGTTTTTAAAATAAACGGAGAAAAACGTAGGAATAACGGGACAATTTACGAAATGTATTATTTTACATTCGTAAATATAACGGCCTTACAAAACATGTACAACCGGACTCTGCTCAGAATAGTTTTTCGTTAGTAATGGTTAATCGTTGCGTACAGATATGTACATTAAATGTCCCCTTTACTTCCCGACTTCAACAGTAGTCCACCCGTCATGCGGAGTATTTATTTATTTTTTTGCATCAAAGCATTTAAATTGATATTTATATACGTAAATTGTAACGTAATTATTAGGTAACTTAGTAAGTCCATTTGTTTTTTTTTTTTTTTTTTTTCTAATATGTTTAATATATTATTTGAATGAAACAAACAAAAAATAACATACACGCGACCTATATTAGTTTTGTAAAAAAATAATTCGTACTACATATCCACCACACCACGTTGCACGACTACGCGTTGCGCTTCGGGGTAAAACTCATAAAAAATAATAATAATTTATTCTAATATACGATTATTTATTTGTGTTATCAACAGTTGCAATAATAATATTATAACGTTATAATATGTTCTATTACGAGTGTAATAAATAATAATATATTATCACGTTTATAATATCATAATATAACATGTAACGCATGAAAAGTTTTACTTATTAATTTTCGAACGCTTTTTAAAAAATTCAATAAATATAGGTTAAGTAGGTAGCATTTGACCGCAATATGTAGTGTACATAAATATCTATTATAAATGCATATATAATCGACCCGATTTGATGAAATTAACGACGATTGCGATATTATAAACGTTATTATATACTATTTAATTTTAAGAAACATTTTTTATTTACAAGATTTTTCGTGAAAAAAAAAAAGAAAAGAAAAAAAAAACGCTATAAACTACTGTACACGATAAGAACGTAAACCGTTTAATGAGATTATAAACGTATTAATAAAAACAAATCGTGTAGATACAGGCCGCGTAGCTAATGTTACTGCAGTTTTGTTATATAACGATACGATAACTGCTGCAGTTCACGTTCACCTGCACTGTAAGTTTTGCGGCAGTAAGCCGATAAAATATAGTTCAATATAATGCGTTAGGCGTTTCCGTGTGTTATAATATTAAAATATATTGTAATTATTACGGAGGCGTATAAAACGACACGATTATTTTTTTAAGATAAAATATACGCAATTAGTCGGCCCGCTGCATTTGCGTGGGCGATAAGTGTACACAGCCGATGCAGTTGCCCGCGTCAGTCAACGCGCGATCAATGCGACAAAATGCATATTTTTAATATTAGATTAAAATTAAAATGTATAATATTCTACGATAAGGATCGCGAATAAAATCTCCGCACTGTAGGTATAATTTTTCATTACACGCTAAGCACCGTGGATCTATCTCAAATAGATTTAGCGTAAAATGCACGAGTACACCAGATCTAATAAATACGCCAAGTCACCGAGTGCAGTGACGTAACATCCAGAAATGTTCAACGGGGGACGGGCCGAACATTATAATTGATGAAATTTACATTATAACAATATTTTTTTATGAATACACGTACCATAATAATCATATTGTTTTAAATTAATTATACCGCGAGCATGAAATCCGATTGTTTCTGAGTATAGAAAATAACAAGTAAATATTAGTTTTTTTCTAATGTGTGATTTTTTTTTTTTTTTTTTCAAAAAAAACTTTTACGGTTAGACAAATTTATCCGAGTATTACATTTTAAAAGATTCGGAATATCCGTTTAATGCGACAGTATTTTATATGCAAAAATTTTTCTAGATTGTCAACAGTCTTTATAAAAATATATGTATTAAGATAGAAAACAAATTAGGATATATGCGCGAATTTATTTTTGTTGATTTCTGGGTTACCTCAGCATACAAAAGGAGGGAAACAAGACCAATATTATAAGTTTATAACCTTACCAGTTTAACAAGCTCCGCCCAGAATCGTTTTTTGATTGCGATCAGTTGGTTTTGGTATATAAACCAAATTACCCAGCTATACATCATATAGGATGTATAACAGCTTTCGCTTACAACAGTGGGTAACCCAAAATGCAAAGTATGTTCGTAATTTTGTTGTTTTTTTTTTCTAATTTCAATACAGATATATAGGTATTGTGATCGACTAAAATCGCTGCATTATATTATTACAAGCGAGGACCTGTAATAGATTCGGTTCATAAATCATATGTAAATAATACGCCAAGTCACCGTGCGTTACAAATGGATAATATATTGTAAAAATGTACAACGTACACTGTACACACTATAACAATAATATTATTAATTATTATTAATTCTACCGTGATGGGTAGAATATAGAAACCGATTGTTTAGTGATTATATTTTTTTAACCTATTTTAAAAAAAGAATTATATTACAATTTGGTTTTGTTACGCGTTGTGTGTTTACTGTCTTGCATATTTTTATTCGGTCGGATTCCATAAAATATTATATTTTATAATTCAAAAAAGAAATACGATTAGAATGTATTAGAATGTATCTGTTTTTTTCCCTTTAGCTCACCGTGCTTTTTAAAAACCTTAGCTTTCTGCTGTATATCTGTCTATAATATACATTCTTCCCAGCCAACATTTCCCATTTTCTACCGGTCTTCTTAAATTTCGTTCAACCCACACTTTCTAGGTCTGCCGCTTGGCATTTTACCTATTATACTATCCATTCTATAGCTGTTCCGATCACTTATTCCTTTTCCTTGCGCATTCCAAACTATTGAAGTCTCTGCCGTTTGATAACATTTGTTATGTACAATAATTTTATCATTTCATACAGTTCCTTATATTGCACGTCAAATGCTACTGTGTCCCATTACAACACCAAACACACTATATATATTATTATACTGCGATGTTCATACTTTTATCTTCATACACGAGCGGAAACATAGGTAAAAAAGCTAGTTATGTAAACAAATGTCTAGTAAAACCATTATTAAAGTTTTATAAAAATAAATATTCATAGTTGAATGTGTAAAATAAATTAATATTCCATTAGTTACATCCTCGTGTGTCCCATTGTCTAACACACATCAATCATAAGTAATAAAATATTATTATTATTATTTTTTTTTTTTTTTTTGATTTCCTTAATGATTTTAGTAATTACGATAGGTAACCCACCTATATGTCCATGTTATACAGTGTATATGTACATAATTTTAATAAAAATTAAGTACTAGACATTATTTTAACTGGCGTATAATATAATATTATATAATAGTAATGTATCCTTCATGTTAAAAATTTAATTCAGATCACAATTTACAAAACATTAACCTCGTGCGCAACAGTCGCCATTAAATAGATTTTTATATTGAATTTTTTATTTATTATTATTATTTTGTTTGTTTTTTTTATTTAATACGTATGAATATAAAAGATCATTTGTAACGGTTGAACTGTTTTTTATTCAGTCGCCACCGAATTCGATTACTTAATATGAATGACTGTCAAAAAATTTGCAACGACCAACTGCTACAGTACAAATCAGCACGTTTACGGAAAACGCGCGTAGATCGAAACATTAATTATAATATGCGAATTAGTATTGTAGGAACGTTCGAGAAGAATTTTACAATCACATCGTTCGTAAATGACATCTATAAAAAGTAATAAGAGGGATTAGAGTACTGTAGGGAGGTCATTTTTCGATTTTCCCAGAAGTCTTTTCAACAAAAGTGAAAAACCGGGAAAATAAAAAATGTTCAATGCACATGTAATTATTTCACCATAATATGACATATATTATATATTGTCGATAAAGCAACCGAACTCCGATCAGAACCGTTTTTTCTTTACTTAGCAATCGTTGCGTACGGATATTCATTCAATTTCCCGTCTACTACTTTCCCAACGTCTTATTTTATTTATTGAAAAACGGTACAACTCCAATTCAAGTTTTTGAGGGGTAGGGTCGTACAACAAATATGATCGGAGGAGGACGAAGAAAAAACAATCGAATCGAATCGAATCGTTATCATCGTCTGTAATATACGTATATTACACCGAGCGGATTATACTGATACGGAATCAAATGTTTTATTCGAGGTTTCGGATGTCGTGTGTCGCGTACATATGTTGTGTAAGTACAATATCGCGATCCCCCGATGATTAAGCATCTGCCACCGCGCACACCGCATTATTTTCGTCGGCGTTTGAAATCCGGTTACCCGAGACATATCGGCGTCGGATTCGATTATATCGCTGCAGGACCATTCCGCCCGCGGGAAACAACGGTCGGCGAATAGTATTAATTATAACACGTATTATCGGTGCGTTATCAATAACGGAACGCGCGCTGTTGTTACACACAGTTTAACACGACTATTTTTAGCTGCGCGTGAAAATGTAAAATAGCCCTGTTACGCTCTGTCGTACGGGCTTACGCCGTTTCATTATCATCATTATTATTCCGATGTCGAGGCGTTTTAATAACGCGTTTTTTCGATGGCAACACCAATTGTTGCGCCCTCGTCGCTGTATATAAAACGTATCGGGCGTTATGTTATTATGCGCGTACACCAAGTCACCACAGCGCACTCCGTAGGACACCCGTGCGAAAGGGGCGCGGGCTACGAACGAATTCGTACGAAAGCGAAATTCTACGGGAATTCCTTAATACATAAATGCCATTAGCTCATTCTTGTTTAAAATTTCATATTGTTGTAAACTGTGATGTATAATATTATGGTATTATGTTATTGCGTACCCGTTTTTAATCGGACACCGGCCCGTTTATACACATAAATAATAAAAACAAATAAAACAAATAAATAAACATCGACGTACCGATAATAGTACCGTATCAAAAAGAGTTGTACAGGAATTAAATCGAAAAACAAAAGAGCATAAACATTGCCGGCTTTCGAAAAAATTATTGTTTGAATTGTTTGTTCGCGCGATAAGTTAGTTTAGACACAGGACGAGAGCGGAACTGAGTCGTCAGAACCTGTTTTTAGTGCGTGAGAAATAAAGAAAAGACAACTAAAATATGCAGAACCATTCGCGGACAAGACAATAAAGGTCCACTGGTTAAGAAAATCCTGAAAATAATCGACCCGTAGACAGATATGGATAGTATTCCGAACACTATACAAAATATTTTAAAAATACTGTTTTTTCGAAGTGTTTAACACTGTGTTCCGAATGGTTCTAAAAGGTATTTTATTCCTTAAAAAAACATTTTTTATCGCTCTCGTTTTACGATAGATTAAAACTCATTCAAAATCTTTGGTTTTTTTTATTTTTATTAATTATTCTTTGTTAAAAGATATAAGATGGCATTTTCTGTTCGAAAATTTTACTCATCATAGCTCGTAATTTTACGTTTCTCTTTTGTTCAGCCTGGATGCGTTTTTCCAGCGATACTTTGTGGACATTTTCATTGTCGTAACTATTCTTTATGTTCAATAAGTCTCTCTTTTCCCTCTCTAGTAACGCGATCTTGTGTTCAGTGTTCTTCCAACTTTTCTTGACTTCCGTCAACTCGTTTTGAAGCACACTCAATCTCGAATGATAGATTATGCACTTTCGATTATTCGACTCTATGGGTAATTTATATTTACTATCCAAAACGTGGCCAATTTTTTCCAAATTAGTCTGGCAAAAGGTAATCAGTTCGGACCCGGTGGATTCAGCCTTGTTTCCTTGTTTCAACACCGAACCAACGTGATTTTTTACACTATTGAGATTATTAAACTTTTTCGTATCTAAAATGTCCGTCAAACACCGATGGTAATAACGGTTGATATTAACCAAGGACATAATAATTTGCAACAATTGTTTGCCCATATCGTTCACCGTTTCGTCTAATTCGGGCATGCCAGTTTTAAAATCAAAATTTTCCTGGACCAGTTTATGATCCTGCACTCGTGCAGATTTTTTAGTATCATTCCATTCGTTTATTTTAGCATTAAATATTCCAAACATGTGATTTTTTACCTAGATAAAATATTTTATTTCGTTAATAAAATAGGATTGGAAAGCAATAATAGATTGTTTTAAAATATACATATTTAATAATTAATAATATTAATAACTAGAATATCATATATTATCTTACAAAGTTTTCAACTTTATCGACCCGTTGAGTATCGCCTTCCATGTTCCTGCAGCAATCGTACGATGTATTCAAGTTTTCGCAAGCAATAGCAAACGATTTTTTTTTAACATTAAAGTCTGCTACTTTTGCGTCCATCAATTTATTTTGGAACAATCTGTGTTTGTCGATCAATGACTTTACGGAAGGTCGGCTTTTCTCAGTCAATTTTTCAAATTCTCTTTCAGGGTCGGTGACACAACTTTTGAAAAATCCCATTGAATTGTCGGGTTTATCTAATATACGTGACGTTACATTCATACAAGGGACCGATCTTGCGATTTCCATTGATTGATTTTGCGACATAGTTGTTATTTATTACAGTGGATTACAGTGGTTAATTAATTCTGTGATGTTATCGAAATATTTTTTTACGTAGTTTTAGAAAAATGTTCAATGCATTAATTATAAAACACCGTAAACTCAATTTTAAAATTTTAATTGCTAATAAACATCAATAATGTATTATTGTCGATTGAATGTTTATTTTAACAATAACATAATAATAATGATATGGAAACGCGTAAATTTACAGTAGTTATTTTAAATTCTAAATGTAGCAAAGAATGTATTGGTTTTACAGATATATATATATTTTTTTTTTATATTGTGCACACAAATTCTACCAAAAATCTTGCTCCGAAGTATCAAGTATAACACTTTTTCTGAAAAGAAATTGTCTTAGAGTGGCACTTAGGAAGGTCATTTGTTTGATTTTCCCAGAAGTTTTCTAAATAAATGGGGAAAAACATAGGAAAAATGGGAAAATTTTCAAAAATATTCATTGGGACTTGAAATTTTGACAGAAACTTTATATTTGTCTTAAATAGACGTGATAAAATGTTTAAAACATTTGAGCTATTTTTAAACAATTAGACATTTTAATTTTGCGAGTTTTTAAATAATATTTATTCAATACTCTGTGGATAAAATTCTCAAAACGACCAGAATTTGACATTTTAACTGGAAGTTCATTATAAATTGTACTTAGTGGTTAGCAAGAAGAAGTTGAGTTTAATGTAATATTTTTTTTTTTTTATAAAAGAATTTTAACAACAAATTTTAACGAACATCGTAAATATTACGGTCATTTTTTGAAAGCAAAGATTAATCGTTGCGTACAAATATATATATTAAAATCCCCTGTATATCCTACCTATCCAACTCCTCCTATGACAGTGGCCCACCCATCGTGCCAAGTATATCCGTCTTTTTTATGACTATAAGACCTACCTAAAGACATTGAGGAAATATTATTTTTTCCTTCAAATATGTGCATACTATCGATACTTGTATATTATATACCGTATAGGTACTCGCATATCCTATACGCGTACATGATGTGACAAACTGACACTCATATTCCGCTATTTTGTCTTTATATATACTTACGATATTATATATATATATATATATATATATACATACATAAGTATATAGATACTGACCTGTTGTAGTGTTCATTGTTTCTATAATTTTTGTTCGTCATACATCGATCACATCATTTCCCCATAGAAGGTAAAAAAAAAAAAAACCTAACGGGAAATAAAAAAGATGTTAATGTAAAAGAAAAAAAACCTAGATAATGTTTAATGATAAAATGAAGAATTCCATTATGGAAAAAAAAAATTAGTTGGTAAATAAATAAACGAAGAAGTTTATTTTACTGACTTAAGTTGCACACTGCACACACGCGTATACTCGTAGATATAATAATAATATGAAAAAATATTATTATATTATATGAAGAAATGTATTTGTATATAATAATACCTATGCTGGCTGCGGGTATTGAAGCTATTAATTTTTTTTTTTTTTTTTACAACCAACAACGGTTTTAAAAACTAGTTTTTTTTCGCAAATGACCAAGCTATATTATATTATTATTAGAATTTAACACGTAAATGTATAGAAAAACGCGTGATGTCTATATAGGTACTCGAAGGTGTTGATAACATTATTTTTAAGAATATTTATTATTTTAATATACACAATTTTCCCTGTGTATTATTCGCCGACCTTAAATGCCGTAGTGATTTTCTACGGATCCGCATCGTACACCCATGCCTACACTGACGGTCACTTTTTGTCACGGTGTCATAATTAAAAACGAAAAAAAACCATAGGCCATGGCAACATAATGTGTACCCATCAATTTACGTTGTAATAATATTGAGGTTTCGGAAATTTAAAAAAAAAAAAACCTCGCAACGGCAGTAGATCGTATACTATAGGGTACGCAACTATTATGATAATATGATAATATACATATATGCTGAGTTGCATGAACAAATTACGTTTCATCAAGGTATTGAAATTATTTTATTATTTGGATATCTATGTGTATTGTGTATGGTATCTATAGTTTTTAACGATTTACTTTGTTATCAGCCGTGGTTATTATTAGTTTTTACCGCAGATTATGTATCTAGTATATAGTATATCTACTAGATGCCTGATTCGGTGCCCGTACATGAAGCCACAGTCATAATGTAGATTGGACAATGTTTACAAGTCGATGTTGTCTTAATGACAACCAACAAAATTATAATAATTTAAAACACGTTGATATTATATTGTTACCTATGTTAAAATAGTATTTACATTTTAAATTAAATGTAGACTGTAGTGTATTTAAAACTATTTTTTTGATGATTGGTAATTATGTTATCATAATAATATTGGTAACAGATTGTAAACATTGTCCCACCTACTTGGCTTCAAAAACGGTAAAATACCGAGTCCGGCATCTAATGTATAGTATATAACCGTGGTTTTTACGTGATAACAAAATTATAGTAAACAAACGATAAAGGAATATTCCGTGTTTAAACAGCTCTGCAAATTTCACAGAACCGAAATCAGTTCAACAAACTTATCGATTCCACAACTAGAGCGTTTGATAACATTTTTTCCATTACCTACAGAACGGTTTCTAATTATTATTCTGATGAACCGGCAGCCAGTTATCGGTACTGTAAAGTTCCACGCGACCCGGCAACAGTGTGTTATTAATATTATTTTTTAATATACAGAGATTCTTGCGGACTATTCCGTCCCGTCCACGTCATCTCCTCTACTTTTAGCTGCACGAAAACCACTATACACGAGAATCGACTTCCGTTACCGGGCGAGTAAGTATATAGGCACCTGCAGCGGATACCATACCCGCGAGGAGTCCGGTTAAAAACCGAATCATGAATGTACGGAGAGTATGTCGGCCGCGACGCGCGATTTTTTTTTTTACAATATATCTGCTGAGGAATTATTATTACAGTAATTATCGCAGTGAATATATTATTTATTGAAAAAATGCAGTATATAGGTAACTATATACTGCATATTTTTTACCTACACCTATATATATATAAGTATCATAATAAGTACATGCGTGCGGTATAAATCAATACGCGTGTTTGACTCCGAAGTTTTTCTATTTTTATTTTCTCGAAATACGATATTTGAATATCGCGTGAACAGGTGACCCCATCGCTGTATCTTATAATATGCATATACGGATATAATATACACCGAGTGATTAAAATAATTACAACGCGATATATCTATACGATAATAATTTAAAATAAATATAATATAATATACGCAATAACACTCCCGAAACGTATAATTTCAAATAAAATTATATATTATGCAGTTTTGCGCTTGTATTATTATCACATTAGTATGTTACGTTTGTTTATACACGGTTATAACGACGAAGGTGTTGCGACGAAAAACTATAACTAAGTATAATGAATAAACGTAATTATAAAGATAAAGGAGCGAGCACACCGGATCCGTTAAGTTCAGAGTTCAGGGACGTATTTAGGAAAGCCGAGAGGTGGCATTGGCTCTGGCACCACATTTTATGGAGGCTTCATAATCTTAAAATAGTAAAAATAGTAATTTCTGTGTTATTATATTTGTTATCACGAAAAAATAGATTTTATCGTGATTATTTATGATCAATAGCAGATACTTCTTCTCTACTTAAAAATTTTAATTTGTATTTGAACGTGACCATTTTTTATATTAACCCCATTCCACAGTTTACAGTCACTCGGTAGGGCCTGAAATGGTGTTTTAGAGCAAAAAGAGTGCGAAGTTTACAAAATGTAAAGTGTGCCACTAGAAATTCCAGTTGGTTGCATACATTTTGTTTTTACATGAAAGGGTGCTAAAGAAATAGTCCCCCGGGGTGCCGAAAAAGGTGTCTTTGCAGGCTCAGTTACGTTCAGTAAAATTGTATATTACCATAGCGCTTACTGAATTCGTTCAGTTCAGTTTTCTTACATTTCACTCACATCAGTTCGGTCCGTCATTATGTCCCGACTAACAAAATGTACCCGAATCGGGCGCGATAATATGCGTTATTTGAAGTGGACCGAACCGAATTGAACGGATCTGGTGTACACGTCGCTTCTTAAATTTATGAGTAAATAAAAAAAACCCAACACAACAATACTATACATTATTATAGTGACAGATGTATCATATCATTCAATTCAAAGTATCGTAATACGCAATATTATTATTATTGCCGGTTATAAATTATAAAAAAAAAAATTATGTTGTTTAATTATTACCAAAACTTTTCGTTGACGATAGTATTATGATTTATAAGGGTACTGGGTAGGTGCCAACTAAACGAATTATAAGCGCAAAATTAGCATACGGTTACAAAACGTGGGTGCATAGTGTATACATAATTTTAATGTTTAATTTAAATATTCAATAAAGTTATTATATATCTATAATATTCAATAACGTGCATAAACGGATTCAAGTGCCTTTCCGTGTTTACTGCACCACTTAAAACTGTAGGTGAAAAGTGTCTAAAAATTTGACACAATATTATAATGAGTGGGTAAATGAATTAACGAACATGTTTAGGTACAGAAATAGTTGTAAGATTTAAACGCTGGACAACGTTGGATTATACAAAATAATGACAATTTTATTTTACAGATGGAATTTATTTTTACCAGGTAATTTTTAGATAATTTTCATGGAAGCGAGTGCATGTATACAATTTCAAATTTAATACAGTTTTTAATTTTATCGCAATCTAACTATATAAATTTCACATTTATAATACAAATTTTTCAATTCCCCTCCCTTATTTTCCATTTTCAACACTTTAAAATTAAACATCCAATAGCATTTAAATAACGAAACTTATATTTCGTCAAATACATTTTTTATTTCAATTCTACAATCAATTTCACTAGAGATTTTTACTGAACAATACCTACGCCGAAACTATATTGATTATAATATCCGTAAATCGTACAAGGTTGTTTTTATTTTTAAAGATATAAATAAGGTAATTTTAGGGTACCAGTTGCCTATAATATCAATATGTTAGTATTTAATGTTATTTTTGAATCTATAGTATTTAGTATATATCTTTTATAATCACTACTGCGGTTAGGTTAGGTTAAGTTTATTAATAATAATTATTGCTTATAAATATATGTTACATAACAAGACATGCGTCATCACACAGAAACCAGCATACTATTATTTTAAAAACCAAAAAAAAAAATATTACCAACGTTAAAATAAAGTACCAATCGATCGTCTAAAAAAAAAAATAAATATTTTTCCAACTTTACGGGCTCTCCAATATACAGAGGGTGGAGAGCGAAAACGGAAAAACCATCCTCCCTGAGTATTTAATTTATTAACAAATTGACGAAAAAATCCTTGGGAAAATCGGGAATTTTCGTAAATATTTGACCTATAAATAGTTTTCTTCTCGTTTTCAATTGTTTGATTGGTTGGCTACAGTTCGCCATGCTTCCTTTTTGTAACTCAATGGACTAACTTCAATTCCTTGTAATTTTTATCCGTATTCATGTCTATCATGATTTGTTTCGTTTACTCCATTCTTGGTCTTACTCTTCTTATATGGCCTTCTCTGACGCATTTCGTCAAGCCATCGTGATGCAATAGATTTTCTATAATTTTGTCCTTTCTGAATTTTATATTATACTGAATTACTCGTTTTTTCTTTATTTTGTTTAATACTTTTGTGCTTGCTACTCTTTTTATCGATTCAACTTAATGCATTATTCGATTTAAACACATTTCAAAAACCTCTGGTTTTCTTTTTTTTCTTTTGTAACGATTGCCCAAGTTCTGTTGCCATACATAGCCACATTCCACATAGTTTACATGACGTACACTTTCAGGAACTTTTTTTCTAGGTTACACTGTTAATGGTCAGTGGATGATTTTTATTCTGAAATATTTATAATATTTCACCCATAATGCGATAATATACATTACGGTTAAGAATTTACTTTAAATAAAAAAAAACAATAAATTGTAATTTATGATTTCATTTAACCTTTGTCCGCAACACCGCCCCCTGGAAAAATATCTGCGGATATCCATGTCATTATATTAAGTTACCTACACGTATTATATTATTAGGATTTATCAGAAGCGTATATTATACGAACAGCACACGTACCTAGAGTATGTACGTATAACCTACACATCATTATTCTGGAACAATTTCTAAAATTGTCGGCCGATTATTTTGTTAAAATCTAGCTCTCGTAAATCGTATATAATAATACAACGCGGACGTGAAATGATTTAAAGACACGATTATCGTCGGCTCGTTGTGCCTAATGGCTAATAGTGTTGTACCGTATCATATCGCAGTGTGCGTGTGCCGCAGTATACACAACGACGCGATGTGATTTACAAAAAAAAAATGAACGCCTCCGCGATATCATATAATATTATCGGTACCTGTTTTCCTCGGGAAAGCTATCAGAAAAATGACGAAAACTGCAGAGCACGAAAAAGACAGGGACAAACTCTATATAGGTAGGTAACCAACAATTTTCGGAAATTTTATGAAAATACCACAAATCGTTTTCATTTTTGGACCGTCGTCGTCATCATCAGCTAGTCGGATTCTCATAGATTTTTTACAGATAATTGATAAGAATTCGAAGTAACACGTTACTTATTCTTTATTATTCGGTACGTATTATGAGGGAAGTCACGCGATTGTACGTAATCGCGGAAGGTAGAAGTCCGGAATAGAAAATTTTGCTGCAATTATGTTATCAATTTACATCGAAATTTCAATCGAAAAAAATCGATTTGAAAATGTTTACGAAATAAGAAGCAGATTTTAAAAACCAATGATTATTTTCCGGAATTAAATTGTCTGGTTCTGTTAGTTTTCCATAGGACAAAATTGTTTTGACCGAGCATAATTGTTTGATAATTCAACACCGAGTTGATCATAAGTTGTACTTAGTGGTTTTAGCGATTTGTAATAATTTATTTTTTGTTTACATTTTATAAGTACGAACTTTGACGAAAATCGTAAAATTCACGGCGATTCAAAACACGTTTAACCAAATTTCGCACAGAATCGTTTTTCGTTAGCAATGATTTATCGTCGAGTATACGGATAATATAAATTGAATAACTCCAGTCTCTATCCTACGTATCCGACGTTTCACCGTGGACATCGGTCCAGTCGGATCGCCACCGTTCCGCTAATATTAATAATATGATATTCTCGCCATTCCTGCACGCCTTCCATCGACACTCACGTCGCACGTCCGTTCTACACCCCCTGTATAAAATATTATTATGTCCCTCCGACCCCCCCGGACGACCTGTTGCACACTGTTGCTTCTTCGGCTGCAGTCACCGCGGTTCTGTACGATCGTCCGACCGATGTCCGTCGTCAATTACGCACGGTGTGTGTAACAATATTATATGTGCCTAGTATGCACGCTATAAACGACTCGTGAAAAATGCCGTTTCGTCCTATATACGCGCTACGAACCACTCCACCAACCCGTATAGCCGGGAACGCGTGCTCCGGCCGTCATATAATACAATAATAATAATATCGCCGACAGTGTTGTATACGAAAAAAAGAAGGAAAAAAAAAAAAACGAGCGAGCGCAAAAACCGCGGTCCCACTTCGTACATACCTATACAGTAATAATAATAATAATAATAATAATAATGCTAATAATCGGTTGTCGGAATGACGGAAACACGTCGAACGGTTTGACCTGCATTCCGCGGTCCAGTGGTCGTAGTATTATTATTATTATTATTATAGTTGGTTGCATATTATACATATATATATATATATGTATACGTACGTCTTGCGCCGAAAAAAAAAAAATGTTTAAGTATATTATAATATTACACGTATATAACGTGTATAGGATTTCTCGCGCCCAATCGTCCGACGACGGCAATCCGGGCCCCACGCTCTGTTGCGGACGAGACGAAAATCGGTAGGAGAAGAAAAATATGCGAGACGGGTGACAGCGTGTGCGCCGAACACAATGCCAAATATTATTTATTATTATTATTTTTATGTCGTTTTATGGCCGAAAAATCGGTCGCCTCCGCCTCCTCCACGAACGCGCGCGCCAAACTCTCCTTCTGCTCCCTCCCCCCCCCCCCCCCCCCCCCCCCCCCCCCCCCC